>OY992879.1:149582180-149729680 GCA_963921405.1 Cepaea hortensis
GGAGGGAGGAGGAGAACGCAGGAAGAGGAGGGGGAGGAGGGAGGGAGGGAGGAGGTTGGAGGAGGAGGAAGGAGGAGGGAGGAGGAGGAGGGAAGAGATGGAGGGAGAAGGGAGGAGGGAGGAGAGGTAGAAGGAGGAGGGAGAAGGAGGAGTTAGGAGGGGGGAGAAGGAGGGGGGAGGAGGAGGAGGGAGGAATGATGAGGAGGAAGGAGGAGGAAGATGGAGGAGGAGGGATGTGGAGGAAGGAGGAGGAGGGAGGAGGGAGGTAGAGGGAGGAGGAGGTGGGAGGAAAAGGGAGGAGGAGGGAGGAGGTAGGAAGAGGAGGAAGAGGGAGGAGGAGGGCGGAGGAGGAGGGAGGAAGAGATAGGTGGAGAGAGGGAGGAGGGGAGGAGGAGGAGTAGGGAGGAATAGGAGGGTAGAGGAGGGATTAGGAGGAGGAGCGGGTAAAGAGGAGGAGGAGGGAGGAGGATGGAGGAGGAGGAAGAGGAAGGAGGAGGAGGAGGAGGAAGGAGGAGGAAAGAGGAGGGAGGAGGAGGAGAGAGGAGGAGGAGAGAGGAGGAGGTATTAGGAGCAGGGAGAAGGAGGAAGGAGGAGGAAGGAAGAGGGAGAGGGGGAGGAGGAGGGAGAAGGAAGAGGGAGGAGGAAGAGGGAGAAGGAGGAAGAGGGAGGAGGAGGAGAACGCAGGAGGAGGGGGAGGAGGAGGAGGGAGGAGGGAGAGGGAGGGGAGGGAGGAGGAGGAGGGAGAAGGAGGGAGGAGAGAGGAGGAGGAGGGAGGCGGTGGAGGAAGAAGGATGAGGGAGGAAGAGGTAGGAGGAGGAGGAGAAGGAGGAGGGAGGAGAAGGAGGGGGAGGAGGAGGAATGATGAGGAGGGAGGAGGAGAAGAGGAGGAGGATTGATGTGGAGGGAGGAGGTAGAGGGAGGAGGATTAAGGAAAAGGGAGGAGGGAGGAGGAGAGAGGAGGAGGAGGGAGGAAGTAGGAGGATGAGGAAGAGGGAGGAGGAGGGAGGAGGAGGAAGAGGGAGGAGGAGGAGGAAGAGGAGGAGGAGAGGGATGGAGGGAGGAGGGAGAGGGAGGAGGGGGAGGGGAAGAGGAAGAGGGTAGGAGGAGGAGGGGAGAGGAGGAGGAGGGATTGGAGGAAGGAGGAGCTAGGAGGAGAAAGGAGGTGAGGGAGGAGGAGGAGTGAGGAAAATGGAGGGAGGGAGGAGGAGAGAGGAGGAGAGAGGATGTAGGAGGAGGAGGAAGAGGGAGGAGGAGGGAGGAGGGAAGAGGGAGGAGGAAGAAGAGGGAGGAGGAGGATGGAGGAGGAAGAGGAGGGAGAGGGAGGAGGGTGAGAGGAAGAGCAAGAGGTAGGAAAAGGAGGGGGATAGGAGGAGGAGGGAGAAGGAGGGAGGAGAAGGAGAGGAGGAGGTAGGAGGGGAAGGAGGGAGGAGGAGGGGAGAGGAGGAGGAGGGCGGAGGCGGAGGGAGAAGGAGGAAGGAGGAGGAGGGAGGAGGATTGAGGAGGAGGGAGAAGAGGAGGGAGGAAGGAAAGGGAGGTGGAAGAGGAGGAGTATGGAGGAGGAGGAGGGAGGAGGAGGAGGGAGGAGTAGGAGGGTGGAGGAAGGAGGTAGAGGGAGGAGGAGGTAGAGGGAGGAAGAGGTAGAGGGAGGAGGAGGTAGAGGGAGCAGGAGGAAGGAAAGGGAGGAGGAAGAGGAGGAGAAGGGAGGAGGAGGAGGGTAGAGGGATTAGGTAGAGGGAGGGAGGAGGGAGGTAGAGGGAGGAGGAGGAGGGAGGAGGAGAAGGGAGGAGGAGGGAGTAGGATGGAGGAGGAAGAAGGAGAAGGAGGGAGAAGGGGGAGGGAAATGAGGGAGGAGTATGAGGGAGAAGGAGGCAGGAGGGAGGAGGAGGGAGTAGGGAGGGGGAGGGAGGGAGGCTTAGGGAGAAGGAGGAAGGAGTAGGAGGGAGGAGGATGGAGGAGGGGGAGAGGAAGAGGTAGAGGGAGGAGGAGGGAGGAAGGAGGAGGAGGAGAGGGAGGAGGAAGAGGAGGAGGAGAGAGGAGGAGGGTGGAGGGTGGAGGGAGGAGGTAGAGAGAGGAGAGAGAGGAGGAGCGAGTTCGCCATCTCCGAATTCATACTCGTCTAGGTTCTTTGATTTCGTTCCGCCCATTGATTGTTCTTCCCTTCTACATGACTGTAGATAACTTCCTTACACAGCAGCAGGTTGATCCAGAAAACCATAGACCGAGATCTATGGAGAGTCATGAACGCCTACGCCAGCCGGCACGGCACTTGATGATGATGATGATTGCCGTGTGACGATTCTGTGTAGTCACGTCATTTTCTTCGCTTTTCCTAGCGTTGTGGTTCGGGGATTCTTTCATCATCATCATCATATATTTACGTACGTATTTAGGGAGGGGGAGGAGGGAGGAGGAGGAGGAAGAAACAAAACTATGACAATTGGTAGCGCTGGAATGAGAGGAAGACGTGTAGAAAATTTCATCACAATCGGATGGACCGTTCGCGAGCGCATAAAGGACACACACACCCACACACAGTCTCTTTTATATATAAGATATATATATATATAAATATATAAATATATATATATATATATATATATATATATATATATATATATATATATATATATATATATATATATATATAGAGAGAGAGAGAGAGAGAGAGAGAGAGAGAGAGAGAACGACATTCGGTAGCGGATCGCGTCGCGTTGTTTACTAACGGGGTATATGAGCCGGTCGCTCAGAAAGCAATGGCAAACTACTAAGCGTACTATTGCCAAGGCATCAATAACAGCTGAAAAATACTGATGTTTACTTAAATGACCTGTAAAGGATATGCGGGGGAACAAAGCATTATTATTACTGTTATTATTATTATTATTATTATTATTATTATTATTATTATTATTATTATACTGCAATGGCTGGGGCATATAGAAAGAATGGAAGATAATAGGGAAACAAAACTCGCTTACACTCAGGAAATAAATGACCGTAGACCCCGAGGTAGACCAAGAAGACGGTGGAGAGATAATATATATATATATATATATACAGACCTACAAGCACTTGGAATCAACGACTGGCAAGAGAAGGTCAACCAGAGAGACGAATGGAGACGGATTGTATCTGCAGCAAAGAACCTCAATGGCTCGGAACGCTGAAGAAGTAGAAGATTATTATTATATCTGAATTTCTAAAATGAAATATAGTGTGGGTGTGTATCTATATGGTGTTGCAGTTACATATACGTGCGTGTGTGTGTATGTGTGTCTGTCTGTCTGTCTGTCTGTCTTTGTGTGTGTGTGTGTGTGTGTGTGTGTGTGTGTGTGTGTGTGTGTGTGTAAGTATGTGCGTACTTTTGAATCTGCCCGAGGTTGTTTGGAAAGTGACTGCATGTTCGGAGCGATGGCAGGTGGCTATGTCCCAGAGTTGACCGGTTTTTACCTTATGCAGAAATGCGTGGCTGCTGGGCGTCTGGTTGACTGCCACTGCCATAGGCGATGAACTGTATCTATGGACCGCTGAATGAACTAAAAAAGACTGTTAGATTCATACAAGAGACGACATTGCAGTTGTAGACATGTTTCAGGCGAACGAAAGAAGAAGAAGAAGAACTGTATTTTCGTGGACTGTGTGGATGAACATCTAGGAAACATCCAGATAGGAAAGTGACTGCCAATTCCATCAGAGATGAACTGGGTGTTTCGTGGGGGACTGGTGTGTTGACATTCTAGCGGCGGCATTATGCACAGTGTATCTGTGCGGGCTGTTGTTTGTCGAGACTCCTGTCTTTTCCACTTTTCCCATTGGGTGGTGGGGAGCAATTTGTGTGATATTCACTGGCACAGGAACGGAGTATAATGGGGACGACCCGTTGCTGTGAAGTTGGAACTGCGACTAACTAACTAACTAACTAGCTGCAGATACAATCCGTCTCCATTCGTCTCTCTGGTTGACCTTCTCTTGCCAGTCGTTGATTCCAAGTGCTTGTAGGTCTGTATATATATATATTATCTCTCCACCGTCTTCTTGGTCTACCTCGGGGTCTACGGTCATTTATTTCCTGAATGTAAGCGAGTTTTGTTTCCCTATTATCTTCGATTATTTCTATATGCCCCGCCATTATAGTCTATTAGCCTTCGTGATACCAGTGTCTTTTAATGTGGCTGAAATATTACACTTGTCTCTTTTTGATTTCTTTTATCAACCCTCTTTTCATTCCTAGTTTTTCTAGAACCTCTGTATTTGATTGATTTTGTTACCAAGAAATACGACACATTCTTCTGTATATCCACATCTCCTGGGCTTCTATGCGACTTTCTAGTTGCTTATTCAATGTCCAGGCTTCCGAGCCGTACAGTAGCGTTGAATATATGTAGCATTTGACAATGCTCATTTTTAATGCGTTGTTAATCTCTCTAGATGTTAATACTGATTTGTGGTGCTGCTGAAAGCATTTTTAGCCATTCCTGTTCTCTTTTTGATTTCTATTTCACTTCTGCCATCATCTGTTATTACATGTCCAAGATAAGAGAAACTTGTGTAAACTTCTAATATCTCCCAGTTTATTGTGATGTTCATCGATGACCTTTCCTTTTCACTGCTAATTATCATAGTTTTTCTTTTTTTTTGGTGTTAATATCTAAGCCACATTCTGCATTGTGCCTGTTTACTTGTTCCACTAGGTCTTGTAACTCTTGCTCACTTTCTGCTAGTAACACGGTATCGTCAGCATATCTAAGATTGTTTATGATTGATGCTTCCATTGATGTTAAGTCCAGGCATTTCAACTTGTTTAAAATTATTTCTGTGTATAGGTTGATGAAGCTTGGGGACAACACACATCCTCTTTTTATCTCTATAGACGACGAATAATTATTTCCGCATCTAATTGACGCCATTTGTTCCGCGTATTAGTTACTAATAAGTCTGATGTCCTTTCTTATATGTTGAAGGCATGTAATAAGTCGTTTGTACTGTACTCTATCAAAAGCTTTCTTATAGTCTGTAAAACAAAACATACACATTTTTCTGAACTTCTGTGTATTTTTCAATTAACATCCCTTTAAGAAATGGACACGAGAAAAGGGACCTTCAACATATGAGAATGTGACGTTAAACACACGATGATGTGACGTTAAACACATGAACATGTGACGTTAAACACTCGAGAATGTGACGTTAAACACACGATGATGTGACGTTAAACACATGAACATGTGACGTTAAACACTCGAGAATGTGACATTAAACACACGATGATGTGACGTTAAACACATGATAATGTGACTCTAAACACACGAGAATGTGACGTTAAACACATGAACAAGTGACGTTAAACACACGAGAATGTGCATTCCAAAAGAAATGAAAATCTAACCATCACTGGGAGAAATAACAGCTGTGATCTTATTTATATGAGTAACGCTGACCTCCATGTGGGGCTGGGATGAATGACAGATCTGTCTAAGACCAGGATCCGTCACAAGAGAATGAATGATGGGATTACATACAGGGTTAGCCGGCAGTAAATTACGGCCTGCATATATCGGTTAATGACGTGCTCACTGAACAGACTGACGGTGACAAGCAGACATGGCGACTGTTAATTGTTTCTATCGTGGCTTTTCTATATCTTCTATCATGGCTTTTATACTTCTAATAGCATGTCTTTTATATTTCTTCTAACCTGGCCTTTTTACATCGTTTAACGTGGCTTTTATATATCTTCTATGGCGGCTCTTATATATATTCTAGCATGTCTTTTATATATCTTCTACCATTACTTTTCCATATCTTCTAACATGGCTTTTCTAGTTCCTTTCATCCATTCCGCCCTGGCATTTTGAAAGCCCGTCTTTTGAAACAGAGCCACTTTGAGTTGCCGATTATTATCAATTTTAAAATAAACTTCGTTTGATGTCAGTTCCTTTAGTTTATTTACTTCTAATCTCACTTTTACATGTTTATTACCCGTAGATTTTATCTGTTACTCTGGAAGTCAGCATGGCAGAATAGATAAGAACAAGCTCAATCTTTAACCTCCTGTGTGCTGATGTCGAGGCAACGGGTTCAACCCCTACACCGGTCAGTTGAACTAAAATACTGACATCTCGTCCTTTACTTTGAAACGTAAATTACAAGTACAAGGGTGTATTTTTAATGACTGTGTGGTTTACGAAAATTTTGCCGTTCCCAGTTTTGTATTTACCCTTTATGTTGCATGAACTCCACAGAGGGTGGATACAAAACTTAGAACGGCAATATTTTCAAAAAAAAAACAGTCATTAAAAACACACCCTATACTTTAGAAGTCGGAGTGGGTTGGCCTGATGGCGAGTGAGACTGGTAATAGGGAAAACTAATCCACATGAAAAAAAAGTCAACTAGAAGTAGTAGCACGTGTATGGACTTCGCTTGAGTTTAAAGCCAGCGAAGGTAAACAAAAAACAACAAACAAACAAATAAATAAAATAAAATCGGTTTCTCTATTATTGCCTATAGTTTGTGTAACCTAACAAAATGTTGCATGCTCTACAGTGGACGGTGCGATCAACGTCATGTTAACTTTAAAACAGTTTGCTATATGTGCCAATCAGTATTTGATGTTTCGTTTTCTTATATCGCCGGCGTCTCTGGCCTAGGGGGTTAGTGAATGATGTTTCAAAATTGATAGCAGATCGCTTTGCGTTAGGGTTGATGGTGTGAGCACTGGCCGTTCAGAAAGCAATGGCAAAGTACTAAACGTAAAATTGTCCAGTAAATAGCAATCAGGCTAACACTGTGGGGTTGACTGAAACGTCCTGTAAAGGACGCATTTAAATGTATATATTTAAAAAAAAAAAATCTCACGCTCGCATCTAACAACTGTATGCAGAAGCTTATACAACAACAATGCACCTTAAGAACAAATGGAGGACACTCAGATCCCTTCTCCATAAAATCCGGAGTTCGACAAGGTTGTGTCCTGTCCCCATATTTGTTCATAGCCTATACAGACAGCATAGATAAAGAAACCAGCCAACAAGTGATCTAACAACACTGCATCAAGGGCAGAACGCAGAAGAAGAAACAACGGAAAATTACACCATTACAGAACTCCTATTTGCTGACGATCAAGCACTAATAGCAACATCCCAAGAATTACAAGACCACAAGAGTAGTCTTAAACGAAGTGTATCAGGAATATAACATGAAAATTAGCATCAGTAAAACATAGGTATTGACTATAAGCAAAGGAAAAACAACAACAAAGATTCACATTAAAGAACACTCCCCGAAACAAGTAAAGAGCTTCAAGTACCTAGGATTTTAATGTCATCAAATGGCAAATCAGAAGACGAGATCTAAAATAGATGCAATAAGGCAAACCAACTCATTTGACAAATGGCACCAATACTAAAGAACAAACACGTATGAATATGTACTAAGAAAGCACTCTACAACACAATCTTCCTACCAACTCTATACTCCTCGTTATCAATGAAAATAAAGAATCGAAAATAAAACAAACTAGCGAATCTAAATATCTAGGATCAGTTTTCACTTCAGACGGGAGAATGGATAGAGAAATCCACCCACGTTGTATAAAGACAAATCGTGTAATGAAACAACTAACGCCACTTCCGTCGCATAGAAGATACCTATGGGTACTAAAGTATAAGAGCCAATTGTTTAGGGGAGCGACATTATGCCTATCGATGTCAGACAAGGACACTTACTGTAACCAGTGAGCACCAAAATCATAATAACAGAGATGAAATGCTACACTAGTAGTAGTGGTAGCAGTCATGTAAGTAGCAGGTGAGAAGGTGGTTGTACCAATATTAATACTCCTACAAGACACTTGCCCGTCGGCCAGGTTGGCATATGTTCGAATTCCTTACCAGGCAACATGTGTACAACTGACACGGTTGTCTTGGTCCACCCAGTACCACGACATGTCTGGCCAAGTTAATGTGGCGGACGGGAACCTGACCGCATCGCCCCTGGATTAACGATTGGTAGATACAAATGTGCGTGTAGCACCATATACCAACTCCCACCCTCCCCTACCCACCAAAAAAAAAAAATGATTTCACGTTTGGCAAACTGTCATTGACTTCTTTGGTTATTGCTTCCATCCTTCTATTTTTACATCCTTCGTGTTTATCTCGTTTTTCATTCTTTCTCCTTATTTCTCTCTGCCTGATTAATTAATGCATAGAGATTAACCTTACTGCTTTGCAAGTTCATGTGTGCTGTTAATTATTAATTAGTCCCTCTTGCGGCTTTAATATTCCCTCTCTAATTATTCCCTGTTTTCCGTTGCGGGGTTTTATTTGGTTCCATCGGTCTCTATTGTTATCTTTATTAATTGTTTTTAAACAGTTCATTAGTTCATTTCTTCTGTTAATGTATAATTAGTTATGAGTTATCGGTCTCATATGCTTCATTACTTTTCATCTCTCGACCTCTTTCAATCTTTTTCTTTCTTTTCCTATTTGCTTTACTATATCTATTTCTCGCATTATCTCTCTCACACGCTCTGACGCTTACTCACCCTCTCTCACACACTCGCTTTCACTCTCTCGCTCTCTCATATTCTCACTATCACAATTCTTTCCCACTCTCTCCCATTATCTCATACGGCCACTTTCACTCTCTGTCTCACACTCTCTTTCACTCTGTCGTTCACTCACACACACAATATCTCTTTCCCTCTCTCCCTCACTATCTCTATCCCTCTCCCTCTTTCACTCTCACACACTCTCTCACTCTTTCTTTCACTCTTAAACACTCTCTCAGGCTCACACACACACTCTCCCACTCTAACTCTCTCTCTTTCATTCTCGACACTTTCTCTCACAATCTCTCTCACGCCCTCGCTCACTCTCTCTTCCACCCTCAAACACTCTCTCAAGCTCACACACACACTCTCTCTCTCTCACTCTCAAACTCTCTTTCACTCTCACACTTACTCTCTCTCACTCTCACACTCTGTCTTTCACTCTCTCATGTACACTCTCTCTCTCACTCTCTCACACACACTCCGTCATACTCTCTAATTCATCCTCACAGACTCTGTCTCTCACACATTCTCACACACACGCTCTCTCTCTCTCTCTCTCTCTCTCTCTCTCACACACACACACACACACACACCACATTCTCTCACACACATTATCTCACCCCTCTCTCTCTCTCTCTCTCTTGTCTCTCTCTCTTTCTCTCTCTCTCTCTCACCCCCCCCCCCCCCTCTCTTCTCTCTCTCTCTCTCTCTCTCTCTCTCTCTCTCTCTTTCTCTCTCTCTTTCTCTCTCTCTCTCTCTCTTTCTCTCTCAATGTGATAATTAGTCTACAATGTGTCCCTCAAAAGACATTGCAAATAAAAGTGAAACTATTATCAGGATAAACAAGACAATAAATTCCCTCTCTTCTCGGCGTCTCTCACCCCCCCCCCCCCCCCTCCCCCCTTCTCTCATTCTATCCCCGCCGCCGCCCGTTATATTCTATCTCTCAAGCACGCTGAAGTAGCCGTCCCTTGTTATCCACTTCTATGCCTCCATCCAGCCACACGTTCTATAACGGCATTCGGCCAGGCACAACACGTTTCTGCTTTCAGAGAGGGAAGAGCGGCTTCATTAAATCTGTGTCCAGACACAACGCCATTTTATTGTGGCTCCACTTTGTCGTTAAATGTAGTAGTAGTGGCTGGTGGTAGTTGTAGTTGTGGAGAAGGTAGTAGTAAAAAGTGGTAGTAGCAGTTGTAATATTAGTTGTTAGTCAAAGTTATGGTTGTGCAGGAGATTGTGGTTATGGTAGTAGTAGTTGTAGCATTAGTTGTAATAGTAGTTGTTGGTAATAGTTGTAGTTGTGAAGGGAATAGTGGAGGTGGTGGTATTAGTTGAAGCAGTAGTTGTAATAGTAGTTGTTGGTAAAAGTTATAGTTGTGGAGGAGATAGTGGTTATGGTAGTAGTAGTTGTAGCAGTAGTTGTAATAGTAGTTGTTGGTAATAGTTGTAGTTGTGAAGGGAATAGTGGAGGTGGTGGTATTAGTTGAAGCAGTAGTTGTAATAGTAGTTGTTGGTAAAAGTTATAGTTGTGGAGGAGATAGTGGAGGTGGTAGTAGTAGTTGTAGCAGCAATGGTAATAGTGTAAAATGTTTTGCGTATCCTTTTACAGGACTTAGCTGTCAACAGCAGCATCTTTCAGCTGTCTGTTGATCTCTTGGCAAGATTACGCTCAGTAGTTTGCCATTGCTTTCTGAGCGGCCGGCTCAGTATCCGCAAGTCACGAGCGGGGGTCGAACCACCTCAGTTCTCGCTCCGCTGCGAGACTCTGCGTGATAAACGGGATTACAGAGAGAAAGTGTTGTAACCCCACAGCCAGAGAGACCGGCAATGGTAATAGTAGTTGTTGTTAATAGTTGTAGTTGTTCAGGAGATAGTGGTAGTGGTAGTAGTAGTTGTAGCAGTATTAGCAGTAGTGGTAGTAACGGTAGTAGACGTAGTAATAGTCGTAGTAGTAGTAGTAGTAGTAGTAGTAGTAGTAGTAGTAGTAGTAGTAGTAGTAGTAGTAGTAGTAGTAGTAGTAGTAGTAGTAGTAGTAGTAGTAGTAGTAGTAGTAGTAGTAATAGGAGGGGTGGAACGTCCACCATACAGCCCCGACTTAGCCCCTAGCGATTTCCACATGTTTGGTCCACTGATGTCCCGCCTTGGCCGGAGACATTTCGCGAATAACGCCAAAGTTGAATGTGAAGTGAAAACTTGTTGTAGAAAACAGAGGACGCAGGTCTTTGCAGCCGGTTTGGGAGGACTGATAAAACGATGGGATAAGTGCATCAATGTTGGTGGAAATTATGCTGGGAAATAAAGGGGCAATGTATGTATAAAATAAACTGGTTTCAAGTTGTTATCATATTTGGTTAGTCTTCTACAGTCATGTGTGACTTACTTATAGACTTCCTCTCGTATAATTCCCCCCTGGTCTCATGAGATATATCTATCATGTGAATATTTAGTCTTGACATTTCTTTCTTTTATGATGTCAAAGTCTGTGATTGTGTAGGTTAATTTCCTTTAAATTTTGTGTGGCCCTAGTAGGCCAGTAAAAAAATGTTTTCCCCACAAAGGGGAATCAAAAGCCCGCCCAGGGGTGTTGTGCTACTGTATACGACTAATTTGTTTCAATAAAGACTTTGGAAGTCATTATTTGATTATAAAATGTAAGTAAGCAAAGATTATAAATACGTTCTATAAGAAATCTGAAAGTATTATTTTTGGTTATATAATGCCTCAATTTGGACTTTGCATATATTATTTCTTGATAATTATGAGAGAGGTTTGTAAGTTAGATATTACTATTATTGCTAATTGTATGATTTATTTTCTTAAATTCGAGTAATTTCCCTTATAATAATATTATACGTATATGTTCTCTACTCATTGCTTATCTAGGAGTTTTTCTTGTAGCTATCTGATAATCCCGCAGAATACTTGAACATAATTATTAATAAGCGTAGTGAGCAATCAAAGCTATCATGTTATTATGATGTTTTAAATATGCTCTAAGCAACTAGAGGAGCGCATGCGTAGTTGAATTGTATAATTTATTATTATAGGAGATATTTATGTTAAAGAAATAGGGGTGAGGGGAGGGGGGCGGTTAGAAAGCAATGCACCATTTGGCAGAGGGAGAGAGAGACAGAGAGGAGAGAGAGAGAGAGAGAGAGAGAGAGAGAGAGAGAGAGAGAGAGAGAGAGAGAGAGAGAGAGAGAGAGAGAGAGAGAGAGAGAGAACTATTTGTTCAACGTTAATGAAATGTACAAACAATATAAATGACATTTCATCTAAACATAATATTTGTTTACATAAATCCCATGAAAAAAAGTCCCTTAAAAGTCATTGCACCGGGTTATCCCATATGGCTCAGTTTCTTTCTGCAGCGTGGAAAGCATCACAGAAATCACTAACTCCGTAGCTCCAGCGATGACCCACAGGAGTCTCCAATAAAATGCACTCGTGAACCGAAGGACGCGGTCCAGAATCGAACCCACAACGGCTTGACCATTTCGCCGGCCTTTTTCCAGCGCGAAAACAGTGCATGCAGGCCTTGACTGTACCAGACCAAGTTTTCCCCTGCTCACTTCGCCTATTAATCTGTCACTTCTCTCATTCCTATAATGTAGACCAGATGGGGGGGGGGGGGGGGGGGAGGGAGTCATCAAACTACGGCCATCGGGCCGGATCCAGCCCGAGATGTCTGTTCATTAGGCCCGCCGACTGTTCTCGAATTTGCTTGATAAAACGTATGGAACACGAGACGGTGTGTTACAATTTAAATTTAAATATTATGTTTAGAATACTAGATCTCCTGGCTGCCATGTGCCTTAAATTTACTATTTTCAATTTTAAATTATTGTATCTAGATTTTCTTGCTTATTGTAATGTTTGCTTACTCTGCGCCATACCAAGTCCTTCCTCGGCTCCTGGTAGCTCCGCCTACGCTCTGACGTTACCACGGATTGCTTGGCAACACACACACACAAATATGCATCTTTCCCGCCCCCTAGATGCGTCCGGCTGTCAACACAGGTCCGACGGTCCAGAAATAATGAATTCTTTTTGCCTGTCATCCATTTTATAGGTATGTAACAAGGATTTCTTTCTTTGAGAGTGATAGGTTAGTGAACTACAAGTGTGAATAGAAGCAATAAAGTAGCAAACATAGTATAAAAATGCCATAGACGCCTCGCGTTATTATGAAAATAGTATCCCCAGCTCAGAAACATTCCCCGGTCAAGGTATTAATCGAGCTGGTCTCTAGGCCAGTGTTTTTCAACCTTGCTGCTGGAGCAGATCCTAAAGCAAATGTTTACATTGCTCAAGGGACTCTGTGCGATGATCCAAGTGTCTGTCCAACTTTATGCTTAAACCAGAATGGGCAGAAATGTTGCATTAAGCGATTTCGGGCTGGTTTGGCGGAACCTATTGCTGCCTTCGCGAAACCCCAGTTGAAAAACACTGCTATAGGCTGCTTATTTAAGTCGGCTAATGACTCTGTCATAATCATGGCTACCATCTCTGAATGCAGTCCCTCTACCATGCCGTAACTACAGAAGCCATAATAAATCACACCAGAAGAGAAATGCTGAAAATAACACTTAATAATCTACGGTCAATGGCAGTAAAGATTACAGCAGAAGATCTAACTGGGTATCGCGCTAGTAGACAAATGGCAACAAAGATTACAGCAGAAGATCTAACTGGGTGTCGCGCCAGTAGACAAATGGCAACAAAGATTACAGCAGAAGATCTGGCGGTTTGTCGTGCATGTAGTTCAATGGCAGTAAATATTACAGCAGAAGATCTGGCGGTTTGTCGTGCCTGTAGACCAATGGCAGTAAAGATTACAGCAGGAGATCCGACATGGTGTGGTGCCGGTAGACCAATGGTAGTGGAGATTGTTGTCTGAGATTATGATGCCTGTTGTGCTAGCAAAACAACACGGGACACATGTTTAACCATGGGTTTGTCTGTCTCCGTTTATCTGTCTATCTGTATATCCATTAGTCCATCTGCCTACCTGTACACCCATTAGTCCGTTCGTCTATCTATCTGTATACCCAATAGTCGATCTGCCTGCCTGCCTGCCTGTCTGTCTGTCTGTCTGTCTGTCTGTACATCTATTAGTCCGTGTTTGTGTGTGTCTGACTGTCATCTTTCGTATATGTCTGTCTGCCTATATAACATGTAGATAGTTAGCTAATTAAATAGTTAGCTACTTATTAGAGAGTTAGCTAGTTAGTAAGACAGAGATGAGGTTCATGAAACAAATCTAGCAAATACCTTGAACCGCCAGAGTAACTAACAATGATTGCCTGGAAGAGGCTTATGAAACTAGAACACTATACATAGCTATAAGAAAGAGGCAACCGGTATTATTTGGTCATGCAATGAGAGGAGAGGCATTGGAGAACATAGCGACTATTACAACTTCCTCCGTGCCCTCTTCATATTGTCTATATCTGTCCCAGTTATCCTTTCTATGCGTCTGTAGTCGTCTCTCCGTCTCTCTCTCTCTCTCTCTCTCTCTCTCTCTCCTCCCTCCCATTTCCTCATCACCCTCCCTTCCTCTCGCTAATCCCCTCTCTTCCTCTCTCTCTACCCCTCTCTCCATTATTTAATATTACTGAGTCGTGTAGTATTGATGGTAGCATTTCCCGCATGCCTTTGTAATGCGTATATTTTATATTGTTGCTGTTCTCAGTTAGCCTTGAATGATGTGTGAATGAAATAACGTATGAAAGTGAGTTATAGAAGGGCAGAATGTTAGACGGGACTGCGTTCCCGATTCTTAACCCTTCGAAAATAAAGTTTGTTTGTTCGTTTGTTCGTTCGTTCGTTTTCCCCTTCCCTACCCCCCTCTCTTTCTATCCCTTTCTATCCCTCTCTTTCTCTCTCTCTACCCCTCTCTCTCCCTCTCTACCCCCTCTCTCCCTCTATCTTTATCCATATCTCTCTATCCCTCTATCCATCTCCCTCTTTCTCTCCATCCCTCTCTCTCCCTCCCCTCCCTCACTCTCCATCCCTCCCTCTCTCCCTCTCTCTATCCCTATCTCTCTCCATCCCTCTCTCTCTCTCGCTCCCTCTCTCCCTATCTACATGCCTCTCTATATCCCTCTCTCCCTTTTTTCTGCATCCCTCTCTACCTATACCTCTCTTCCTCTCTCTCCATCCCTCTTTCCCCACCCCTCTCTCTCCCTATCTCCCTTTTTCTTTATCCATGTCTCTTTCTATCCCTCTATCTCCATCCCTCTCTCTCCATCTCTCCATATCTCTCTCCCTCCCTCACTCTCTCCCTCCCTCGCTCTCTCTCTCTCTCTCTATCCCATTCCCCCCTCTCTCCCCTACCTCCCTCATCATCTCTCTATCCCTCTTTCTCCATCTCTCTCACCATCCTCTTCTCTCTATCCCTATCTCTATCCCTCTTTCTCCATCTCTCTCTCTCCATCCCCCTCTCTCTATCCCTCCTTATTTCTATCCCTCCCCCCTCCTCCCCTCCCTGCCTCACCCTCTATCTTCATCCGTCTCTGTGTATCATTCTATTTCTGTTGCTATGTGGATTCCAAAGGAAGGACTTTCTAGTTACACAAGTCACAGCTTTTCTCGGCGAGTCTCCAAAGGAAGGACTTTCTAGTTACACTAGTCACAGCTTGTCTCGGCGAGTCTCCAAAGGAAGGACTTTCTAGTTACACTAGTCACAGCTTTTCTCGGCGAGTCTCCAAAGGAAAGATTTTCTAGTTACACTAGTCACAGATTTTCTCGGCGAGTCTCCAAAGGAAAGACTTTCTAGTTACACTAGTCACAGCTTTTCTCGGCAAGTCTCCAAAGGAAAGACTTTCTAGTTACATTAGTCACAGATTTTCTCAGCGAGTCTCCAAAGGAAAGACTTTCTAGTTATACTAGTCACAGCTTTTTTCGGCAAGTCTCCAAAGGAAAGACTTTCTAGTTACACTAGTCATAGATTTTCTCGGCGAATCTCTAAAGGACAGACTTTCAAGTTACACTAGTCACAGCTTTTTTCGGCAAGTCTCCAAAGGAAAGACTTTCTAGTTACACTAGTCACAGATTTTCTCGGCGAGTCTCCAAAGGAAAGACTTTCTAGTTACACTAGTCACAGCTTTTCTCGGCGAGTCTCCAAAGGAAAGACTTTCTAGTTACACTAGTCACAGATTTTCTCGGCCAGTCTCCGTGGTAAAGTTGTTACACTAGTCACAGATTTTCTCGGCCAGTCTCCGTGGTGAAGTTGTTACACTAGTCACAGATTTTCTCTACCAGTCTCTGTGGTGAAGTTGTTACACTAGTCACACATTTTCTCTACCTGTCTCCGTGGCGAAGAAGTTACACTAGTCACAGATTGTCTCTACCAGTCTCCATATCGAAGTTGTTACACTAGTCACAGATGTACTCTACCAGTCTCCATGGTGAAGTTGTTACACTAGTCACAGATTGTCTCTACCAGTCTCCGTGGGGAAGTTGTTACACTAGTCACAGATTATCTCTACCAGTCTCCATATCGAAGTTGTTACACTAGTCACAGATTTTCTCTACCAGTCTCCGTGGTGAAGTTGTTACACTAGTCACAGCTTTTCTCGGCGAGACTCCAAAGGAAAGACTTTCTAGTTACACTAGTCACAGATTTTCTCGGCCAGTCTCCGTGGTGAAGTTGTTACACTAGTCACAGATTTTCTCTACCAGTCTCCGTGGTGAAGTTGTTACACTAGTCACAGATTTTCTCTACCAGTCTCCGTGGCGAAGAAGTTACACTAGCCACAGATTGTCTCTAAATGTCTCCATATCGAAGTTGTTACACTAGTCACAGATTTACTCTACCAGTCTCCATGGTGAAGTTGTTACACTAGTCACAGATTTTCTCTACCAGTCTCCGTGGCCAAGTTGTTACACTAGTCACAGATTTTCTCTCCCAGTCTCCGTGGTGAAGTTGTTACACTAGTCACAGATTTTCTCTACCAGTCTCCGTGGTGAAGTTGTTACACTAGTCACAGATTGTCTCTACCAGTCTCCATATCGAAGTTGTTACACTAGTCACAGATTTACTCTACCAGTCTCCATGGTGAAGTTGTTACACTAGTCACAGATTTTCTCTACCAGTCTCCGTGGCCAAGTTGTTACACTAGTCACAGATTTTCTCTACCAGTCTCCGTGGTGAAGTTGTTACACTAGTCACAGATTTTCTCTACCAGGCTCCGTGGTGAAGTTGTTACACTAGTCACAGATTTTCTCTACCAGTCTCCGTGGTGAAGTTGTTACACTAGTCACAGATTTTCTCTACCAGTCTCCGTGGCGAAGTAGTTACACTAGTCACAGATTGTCTCTACCAGTCTCCATATCGAAGTTGTTACACTAGTCACAGATTTACTCTACCAGTCTCCGTGGTGAAGTTGTTACACTAGTCACAGATTTTCTCTACCAGTCTCCGTGGCCAAGTTGTTACACCAGTCACAGATTTTCTCTACCAGTCTCCGTGGCGAAGAAGTTACACTAGTCACAGATTGTCTCTACCAGTCTCCATATCGAAGTTGTTACACTAGTCACAGATTTACTCTACCAGTCTCCATGGTGAAGTTGTTACACTAGTCACAGATTGTCTCTACCAGTCTCCGTGGTGAAGTTGTTACACTAGTCACAGATTATCTCTACCAGTCTCCATATCGAAGTTGTTACACTAGTCACAGATTTTCTCTACCAGTCTCCGTGGTGAAGTTGTTACACTAGTCACAGCTTTTCTCGGCGAGTCTCCAAAGGAAAGACTTTCTAGTTACACTAGTCACAGATTGTCTGCAGACAGATGTCTTCTTTTCTCTTAGAACTGTGTCATCTCTCGTGTGTTTTATGAAGCATGTTTTGTTGTTGTTGTTGCTTAGGGGAAATCTAATAAATAGTTAGCTAGTGTCACCGCCTCACCGTTAGATATATTAGTGAGAGGGCTACAACTCCAGCCCAAGGGAGAGAACAGAGCCCGAGTAATCTAGAGCCTTCTAGAAGGACTGGTCAATGGGTCCAGGGTTCCGTGGACACTGATGTGGCCCGCCTATTGCGGGGTCCACGAGGAACTCGGACAGAGTTACCACCCGTGTCGGAATGGGACACGTGTGGACCGGCAGAGGACAGACGGACTTGAGAGAGGCAACAGGGCCTGCCTTTGAGGGACTCTATAGATATCAATAGATATATAGACATAGGCTAGATAGTTTGCTAGACTGTTGAATGATACTTATGTGTTTGATGTTCACTATCTGTGATATGTCATATAGCGCGGGTCTGTTTACCCACTGCGCCAACGCATACTGTATATGTAAATACAATAAATATTCGATCTCATAGCGAATAGATTTATTGTTGCCTGTATGAACCCAAGTTTGGTTACCTAGATACGAGCAAGACTATGACAGGCTTTTTGGGGGCTAGTTTTCCGGTTTTGGCATAAAATGTTTTGTGAAAATTCTGGTAATTGCCATGTAAAATTACTTAATTGATCATATCACAGTGAGTTGTTTAAACCAAAAGAATTGTTAACTTACAAGTTTACAAAAATTAGTAGCTATCTAGCAATAAAATAGGATTAATCTGAGTCCCTCAGCAGTATCTCAGCAGTGCCTAAGCAGTGGGCCTCATTATTGTGATTTGTACACTATTTTTGACATGACTGTGACATTTTTTGACTGTTACTAATGTTTTCTCACTCTACGAGCAGATTGTTCCGCGAATAGTGCCGCGTGCAACCTATGTAACCTTTACAACAGTGGCGAGATTACAAGACAAGCTTTCTGGGACAACATCGGCGAGTTCTCTGATTGAAAGCTAAGTTTCATGTCATACCCATTGTAACTCTAAGCTGTACTTCTCATCTTTCATCAATGTATTATGTTGTTTCATATTGATTTGGTTGCATATTCATGACCTTTTCACCAACATAACCTTGCATTTTGATTTACACATTAATAAGTAAGGGAGTTAACCAAATTTTCGACTACACAACATTTTTAGCTAGAGCTAGAGTTAGCTAGAGAGTTAGTCAGAGAGTTATTTAATTCATTAGTTAGTTAGATAGACAGAATGACAGACAGACGTGGTATTCTTGTCCTCCCCCCTAGATCTGTGCCGTCTTCCACGTGTTTTCTAAATATATATATTTGTTTCTAACGAATTTGGATATCTCTAATGAAGTGTGTATGATTTTGTATGTTTCTGTGCTGAATACTGCACTGTTGGTCTGGGTTTACGAGTGAGGGCATGAACGTTATTTTATTTTATTTTTTTGCTTGCAATTGATTTTGCTAAAACTTTGTAGTCTGTGTTTAATTATGAGATGGATCTACAGTTTTGAAGATGTTCTTTGTCCGTGTTGTCTTTAGGTATGAATATTATGCAGGCTTGTTATTCCCATGGACAGGTATAAATTACCATGGGATGGGATGGGACAGATATAAATTACCGTGGAATAGGGTGGGATAGAAAAACATGTCCCTAGGACATGCCCAGGCTTGGCCATGGGAATGTTATTCCCATGGGAATCATATGGGAAAGGTCCCAAGGGATGGGATGGGATGGGACAGGCAGAAATTACCATGGGATGGGATGGGATGAGACTAAAAAATATGTCCCATGGATAAGCCTGGTGTCTCCGTGGCGAAGAGGTCAAGCTGTTTGACTTGGGCTCTGAAGGTTGTAGGTTCGATTCCGGGCCGCGTCCTTCGGTTCCCGAGTTAAATTTTTCGGGTCGTCGCTAGAGCTTTAGAGTTCTTGCTTGGTGCGACGCTTTCCGAGCTGCGGAAAGAGACTGAGCCATATGGGGTAAAACCCGGTGCAATGAAGTCGACCCTGTCGACTTTTAAACGACTTTTTTTAGCCTGGTGTTATGTATGACATGTTGTAAGTATTTGAGAGTCATTGTTTGTGAAAAGGTTCTTGGTAGACGTTTAAAAGGAAATTGCCTAGGAAAGGAACGATGTGTTGGTAGAATTCTACAGTGAGTCCGTCTGGTCCTGGTGTTTTACCTGTGATTGAGTGCATGTGTTATGTCTGCTAATGTAAACTCTGTGTCTAGTATGTATTTATCTGTGTCAGACAGTTTCTTTGTGTATTGTAAGAATCTATGTTGTGTTTGTGTGTTGGCTGGTTCTGCTGTATATAGGTCAGTTTAGTATTGTTGCAATGTTTCTAATATATGTGTTGCCTCTATTTATGTGTTTCCTTGCATGTCTATTATTGCTCCTATTTGTCTGTTGCGTTTATGTTTTGCTCTAGTTCCAGGTGTTGTTTACTGGAAGTTTCTTGTGATATGTTAGTGAGTTTAGTTCTTATGAGTGCACCACAGAAAGTGTGTTGCTGATGTTGTTCTAACTGTGATTCTAGTGAAATATTTGGCCTTTCATTTTTTTTTTCTAAACGTATATTTCATACAAAGCAATGTATATTTACAAGGTGTAATGTGTGTTTCTTTTATTTGTGTATATCACAGAGCGTTGCCGTTTGTTAGTGTTAAGTGTCACATGTGTGAATAAAACAAATACATACATACATATGCATTAGAGATAATATGACATTTATGGCATAGTGCATGTAAAAATATTTTCTTTTTAAAATAAGGGCTGGCGCGAAAATCGGTAGCGGTTCTCTCCGCGTCGGTAAATTACGGAGTATGTAAGCCAGCCGCTCAGAAAGCAATGGCAAACTACTGAGCGTAATCTTCCAGAGGATAGAGCGACACTCTGAGGCCCCCGCGTCCCCCTGTTTTTATTGTAGACCCATTAATCTTACTATGAGCCTTTGCCCACAGTGGTCCACCAAGACCCACATCTACTGTGAGGAGTTGCGAAGTTTGACTGATCATCTCAGCCCCTGGCCAGACCAAGTGCTGTAAGTTTTTTTTTTTTTTTTTGGCCTTTCAGAGGCCTGACAAAAATTCTATGGGAAAGTTAATAGATGAATATCACTAGGTATTATTCAGACGGATAAAACTATAATTGTAATATAGCGGAGAAATGGCAAAATTATGTTATAAAATTATCACGCTCAATACATAAAGCCATCATTTTTACATAAATTTTGAAGATTATTTAAATTAGTATCCCGTCTTTTATGCCGCGCGCAATTGTCGTTAATTTCTAAGAAAATGTTTAAAAAGATTTAGATGAATACTACAATTATTTAAATAACATAATACATTTATGCCTCCGTTAGTAATGCCCCTTGATATAACTGTTATTTTGTTATGTCACTGTACATTATTGTAAATACATGTGTTCGTTCCTACATCGGAATCAACACACCGGAAGTTTAAAAGAGTGCAAGCTTTAATTCATTCAGCCATGTTGACCTCCAAAAGTAGCTTTCACTTGGTAGACTTTTATCAGAAAGCCCCGATGATAGGACAGAAGTGATGGTAGAGTTCTACAGCGAGTCCGTCTGGTCCTGCTGATTTGTCTTGTGATGATATCATTATGTACCTCATAAATTTCTACTAAACGCCGTGTTAATCGGTTTCACTTTAGATTTTGGTATCCCATATTCGATTATATCTTTATCTATAGCCCGTTCAACCCCAGAAGACATGTTATACCAGGATTCATCCCTGGCTCAGATTAATAATCCTGTGTCCGAGTGACCACAAATAGGATATTAATAATAATAATAATAATAATAAAAACTTTCCGTGTATGTGTATGTGTGTGTGTGTGGGGGGGGGGGGGGTGTGTATGGGTGTGTGTGTGTGGGGTGTGTGTGTGTGTGTGTGTGTGTGGTGTGTGTGTGTGTGTGTTTAAACTTGTATTTTGTACAAAACAGTCTGTATTTACAAAGTAAATTGTGTGTTTTCATTTACATTTGCAAATACAACAAATGCATTCACAGATTCATTTACATGTGCAAATACAACAAATGCATTCACAGATTCATTTACATTTGCAAATGCAACAGATACATTCATATACACAAGTGATATAATATACATTAATAGGCCCACATGGCCGAATAGATAAGAACGCGTGTTCTTAAACATCCGGTGTGCTGATGCCGAGGTTAGCGGTTCAACCTCTACACCAGACAGCTGGACTAAAATGTTGACCTGTCGTTCTTGACATGGGGACGTTAATTACAAGTACCTCTGAAGTCGGAATGGGTTCGCCTGATGGTGAAGGACACTATTAATAGGGAAAGCTAACCGACACGCAAAATTCAGTCCATCACTGCAATAAATAGTGTGTATGGACTACGCTTGAGTTCAAAGCGAGCGAGCGCAAGAAGAAATATACATTAATGGCATGGGGCAGTTACACACACATTACTTGTATATCTCTCCCGTGTGTTGCAGGGGCCCATAAGGGAAGCAAAGAATAGCAACACTGTAGCCTACCACGCATAATATAAATAGAGTTTTCAGAGCTAAGAATATAAGTAATAGAGTTAAGACAGAGACTATTAAAGGACACCAGACAGGAGAGACACCAGCGCTATAAATAGCTTCACAACGGGACACACTTGTGTCACCCAAGAGAGCATTGAGTGCAAGTGAGCGCGGGTTTCCCAAAACACTAGGAAACTAACCGCCTAGACGAGTAACCATGGAGTACAGGTTACTCGAGTGAGCTGAGCAGCGTGCTGGGACACCACGCACGCAAGACTCGCCAGCGCACGGAGCATCCAACGTCCGTGTTTGAACACGCAACTAGAAGCGTAGAACAGACGGGGACTGAGACAGCTAGAGAATAGACGTGTTCCTTATGAATACTATAAGTTTATAGACAATAGTGATTGTTAGGCTTTAGATTCCATTCAGTGATTATTAGTATCATTATCACCTCTTCATTGCATCTGTGTAACGTACCAAGATGTTTATTGTCAATGAAGTATTCCGCTCGCAGAGCTTGTTTGTAATCAGCTCTAAATAAATTGTACCTTTTGCAAACGACACGAGTTATTATTTCGTGTAGTGCAAAAGTAGGGGAGTCCTGAAATACCTGTCGCAAGCAAGTCGCTGACATGCAACCTTTTAATAAACCTACATTCGACCAAAATTCTTACATATTTCATGTAATCTCATTTACACCTAAAACACATATAGACTTAATGTTGCACTGAAGGTAAAATATGAATTAAATTTGGTGGAACTGCGGTAAAGGTGTGAAAGTGTAAACAATATAAAATGACACAAAGTAGTGCAGCTTTACATAACAGAGTTAAGACACATACAGAACGTTGGGGCGATTAGCCTTCATCAGCAAACAAACACATTCACAAACACAACATACAGTCAAGAAGATATCCTGTGACTGCATAAGAAGGTGACGACAGGGCGAGAAGAACAAAAGCATGGAAAAGTGGAAGCAATGAAGAGAAAATGTTAATAGAAAAGAATATTGGTTGAAAAAAATGTTTAATTGATAAAAATGTTAATGGAGAAAACGTTAGCACTCACCTCGCCTTAAGGATTTGTAAATGACTAAGAAAATCTGAGATGGATTCTGGTGCCTGGTGACGGGTGTACGGTTCACTGAGCACATAGAAGCAAGGGACGGGGCAGGAGGACGTTGACTGGTCTGGTAAGGCTGTGGGTGGTACTAACCAAGACTCTATTGTGTTGTTTATAGGGGCGAGTCTTAAAGTCTGGGTGGACTGATATGTGTGAACGCGCATATCTACATAGACACACTTCAACAGGCAAAATGTTTGTGTATGTGGGCATGTGCAAAGTACATGTAAGAGAGAGAGAGAGAGAGAGAGAGAGAGAGAGAGAGAGAGAGAGAGAGAGAGAGAGAGAGAGAGAGAGAGTGTCTGTGATATACCACATGAGGTATGTGGAGTACGTCGGTCTACACGTACGACGTTCCACTCATACTGTACACTATGAAACAGTCAGAATGGTTGGTTGTTATATAACATATTCAAGGATCTACTCGCCCAGGACTTGCGTTATTGGGGCTGTATATGATCCAACCACTGGTAATACATGTGAAATAGGTAGGCACAGAGAAGCAAGATGTAAGGAACGAACGAACGAACAGACTTTATTTTCAAAGGGTAACAAATTGGGCACGCAGGCCCGTCTTACATTCGGCCCTTCCATTCACTCATCTTTCTTTCAGCAACAGTGCATAGGAAAAAACATTGTAACATGAATTTTGTAAACATAAACAATGCATATTACAATGTTATGAGACACATCCACCACCCACCCACACATCCCCCATTCACTCCAACTCCCCCACCCAACCACACACATAACCCACACACACATACATTCCCCCACTCATCCACCATATCCCTACACCTACATATCTCCCCACCCACACACACCTCTCACCCACCACACATCCCATCCACCCACACCCCAAGCACACATACATTCAATAACCCACACATCCCCCACCTACACACATCTCCCCACCCACTCACATATCCTCTACCCGTCCCATTACCCACCAACAATCACTCACCCACATATCCTCCTCCACCCACCCAGCCAACACACATTCCTAAGCCACACACACATCTCCCCGTAAACTCACATATTCCGCACCTACCCACACACAAATTCCGCACCCACCCACATAATCTCCCATCTCCCCCAGCCCACTCACAGATCCCGAAACCACACCTACAAACATCCCCCACCATCTCCTAACCTGCACACACTCACCCACCCACATATCCTCTACCCACCCACACATCCTCTACTCACCCATCCCCAAATCAAACATCCCTTAACCACACACCCTTACTCATATACAATTATCCACCCACACATCCTCTACCCAACCACACATCCTCCATCCACCCATCCCTCAGCCACACATCCCTACCCATATACACACACATCCCCACTCACGCACAATCTCCCCATCCATACACACATCCCTCACACACATCCCCACCCACCAACACATCCCACATTCACAAACACACATCTCCCATCCACGCACACACACAACCCACACACACATCCTCAACTCATACACTCATCCCCTCACACATCCCTAGACACACGTACGCATCCCTCAACCACTAACACTCACACATCCCTTACCCACTCATCAACACATACATCTCCTATCTACCCACCCACACTCACACACCCCAACCACCCATCTAAGCACACATCCCCCACCCTCACACACATTCTTCACCCACCCGCAAACCCAACCACACCTTCACCCACCCACACACACATCATTTATCCACACCCAGCTCCCCTCCCACACAACACCAACACACATCCCAAAGACACATCCCACACCCACACACACATCTCCCCACACATCTCCTACCCATCCACACATCCCCCAACTACAATCACCCTCACTACCCACACATACATCCTCCATCCAGCCAACACACCCCCACCCAGCCAGACATTTCCCCCACCCACACGCACATCTCGAAATCCATCAGCCACACCCATCATGCACCCCTCCCCAACCCAACATCTCCCCACCCACACATATACCCCCACCCATCCCATAACCCACCATCAATCATCCACCAACATATCCTCCTCCACCCACTCACCCACAACCACCTAGCCAAACACATCCCCACCCACACACACATCTCCCCGCCAACCCATACATCCCGCACGTACCCACACAAAAATCCCCCACCCACCCACACAATCCCACCCCGCCCACCCACACACACATCCTCCATCCCCCAACCTACTATTATGATCAAACTCCCACACTTTACACACACATACAGTGACGATTGTCGTGAGCATTTTCACAAAATTGTAAAGAAAATGGAGAATAATTGTACATATACATTTTGTAACTTAAAAATTAGTGATGCAATTCAACTCTCTCTCTCTCTCTCTCTCTCTCTCTCTCTCTCTCTCTCTCTCTCTCTCTCTCTCTCTCTCTCTCTTTCTCTCTCTAATTCTCTCACCCACTCTACAGTGATGTACATGTGTTCATGTTATAAATTATAACATCAGTTGGCATTCAAAATGGTAATATGATCATGAGAATACACAACATATATGGAATAGCATGTTACATGATATGCGTGCGCTTAAATCTCTCTCTCTCTCTCTCTCTCTCTCTCTCTCTCTCTCTCTCTCTCTCTCTCTCTCTCTCTCTCTCTTTCTCTGTCTTTCTCTCTCTCTTCTCACCAACACACACCCATAGACACTCACAAACAATGGCCCCACACATACACACATTAACAAATCCATTCTTCCACTGTCTTCTCTCGTTCGCTCACTCTCCCCCCTCTCTCTCTCTCTCTCTCTCTCTCTCTCTCTCTCTCTCTCTCTCACTGGCAATCACTATTTCACCCATTAAGTCACTCTCTCCATCTTTCATTTACTCAATATCACATTCTCTTTCACTCTAACTCACACACAGACAGACACACACCCTCTCGCTATCAAATACACACTCCCTCGCGTGCGCAAGAAAGCATATACACATACACACACGAGCATACACACAATATACACACGCAAATACACACATATCCCCACGCACACATACACACCCATATACACAAACTTACACATATACAAACACATATACACACTCCCTCGCATACACTGCATGCATGCACACATACACACAAACATGCACTCACATACACGAACACACACACACACACACACACATATATATATATATATATATATATATATATATATATTATCTATATATATATATATCTATATATCTATATCTATATCTATATCTATATATATATATATATATATATTATCGCGTAATGTTGACTATTTTGATAGACAAGGATCAGAAATAGCAACCAATAGACTTTCAGGATTCCGAAAGACTAATCACTGTCGAAGAAGAGGCCGAAATTGCTCGAACTAGGAAGTACGATTCTAAACTGTCCCAGGAATGACCAGGTCTTCAGACAGTGTTCAGGCACAGATAGGTAAAGCGAACAACCGTACTAGGAATAATTCTAGACAGTAGGCTTAATGAATCTGGCGACGAATGCCTGCAAAAATTAAAGAGCCCCCTTTAACTGATCCATTCTCACAACATGGAGGAAGAGTACAAATATAAAGTTACAACTTGCATTCCTTCTCTCTCTCTCTCAGTATCCTAATATTAAATTAGAGTATAACAGCAACAGACTAAGTATGTTTCTGGTATCACATATAACTATTAATTTATTGAAAACTGTGGCATGTAAAAGTCTGTTGCCCTAGTGTGTAGGCAATCAAATCCTAGACTAAGTTGGCAGGCTAAAGGTGTTAGCCGAGGAGGTCGGCCACTTAGCTCAAGACTTGGGTCCGGCTTGTCAACTCGGGTGAAGTTCCAGTTCAGGTTGCGGGTTCACTCTCCGGCAATAGACATGGTGCTTACGACCGGTAAGTGTGCGTTGCTGCAAGTTGCTGGCTCATGGTACCACCAAAGAAGGTGCAGAAATTCTGGAAGTTAATCAGAAAAACAGAACCGGTGAATGCTTGTCCTACGTCCCGGATACTCTCATTGCATACCTCGCTCTCAGTCTCATATTCAGACACGACTAGCATCACAAGACTATCACCTCTGTCACAGACACATCACTAGCGCTATGACACCACAATGACAAATGGCTAACATGGACAAATACTATTTTCCTTAGCCACATATCAATCTCATCAGTCTCCGATGCACATGTATTCCAGTCTACAGACCCGGACACATCAATGTATATTTCTGAGTCTAATCACACTGTACAACATTCTTACTATGATGCATTCACATATATTATAAATCACACCAATTACATTTAACACAATGAAGTGTACACAATGAGTATGAATCCCACAGATTACATTTAACTATGAAGCACGAACATTGATTATAAATCACACATTATATTTACTCGACAATGTATCACCATAGATCATGAATCACAGATTACATTCACGTGACGAGGTATGAAAATAGATTATGAATGACAGATTCCCTTCATTCGAAGTACACCACAGATTATGAATCATACAGAGTACATTCAATCGACGAAGGAACACCATAGATTATGAAGCACACAAATTACATTCACTTGACGAATTACGAACATGTATTGTGAATCACTCAGATTCTATCTCAGCACATGAAGCAGTATTGTAAATTATAATTCTGATTCACTCCAGAAACACACAAATTAAATTCTACAGGAGGTTGAAGTATTAACATAGGTGTAGAGGGTAGGCAGTGAAGGACTGCGTTGAAGCAAGGATACTGATGTGAATGAAAGGCCTGTCCCACGCTGTCATGAGATGACCTCTGACAAGCGTGGTCTCCAGTAGACTACGTGAAAGAATTATTATTTCACAATTAACTATCAGTATTTCCTATCACCGTTTATTCCTCCGAATTACCCCTCTCATTCTATAAGTATATTCTTCACTTGCGATATATTATTCTAATATATTATACTAATCCCTAGTTAAACATCAAGCTTCATTGTCTGACCATTCTTCGATAATCCAGTTCCCGCCTGTTAGATTTCGCCATTTTGTGTCGCCGTTCCCTTCATTCTTCATTCCTCTATTTTGGTCTTAGTATAATCAGCGTCTCCATTAATTATATATCTTTTCCGGCTGTAGTTTACGATCCCTGTTCTCTAACATTAGTTATCGCGTAGTTCACCCTGAATCTACACTACAAATGCCGGTAAATATATACATGTAAATTCGTAATAATTAATTAAATCAACGTACCTTCCAAAATGTGGTGATTAAACCTCTCCACGGGGGAACAGTGCCACTAGCAGTGTAAATATTACTTTTGGGTATCAATTTGGCTCGCAATTTGCATTTCCCAAATATCGGCTAAGTAGAGCCCAGATTCTTTTGTTGCAATATGTCTTTTTAAGGCTAGTCTCGGCTCCTGTGTCCTCGCCGCTTCGGGTCAGTCGACCAAATGGACGATCTGCCAGCTGACGACAACTGGCCAGGCAGATTCTCGTGTTGCCACCAGGGTCGCAGGCTAAAACTGAATATGTTATTCAGCCAAACTTGCGCTGGGGCAGAAGGCATGCACAACTAATAGTTCTATAATATACTGTATAAAATATATTTTAAAAACACTAGAATATTCACTAGGTTTACAGGAGATTAAATTCTCGCCAATAATACAGGCATATTTATAGATATCTACAAACATGGAAAAATAGGGAAAAGATCGTTTCTCTAGATATATTTATAATGAATAATATGATCTGCAATGTAATTTACGCAAAAATAAAGTTGGAGACTGTCTATTACGTCACACACACACACACACACACACACACACACACACACACACACACACATATATATATATATATATATATATATATATATATATATACGCACATACACACACGCACACATTCACACACACATATAAACATACTTACACACACAAGCACACATACAAGCACTCATACAAACACACATACACATACACACCCACATTCAGACATGCACACACATACACACACATAAACACACGCATACACACATATGGACACACGTACACACCAACCCATCCACCCACACACTTACTCACACATACACGCTGCCTCACATAATCTCACCCTCTCATTCACTAATTTACTCTCTAACCACACTAACTCACTCTCTTACAAACACAGACAAGTACACAGACATACACACACACATCCACCCATTCTCTCTTTCTCAAACTTCAATCACCTGCACATCCCACACCTCCCCACCTCTCACACATCTCCCCACCCACACAAAACACCACCCATAAACACATTCCCCCCACACACACATCCCCCACATACTTTCCCCATACACATCTCCGCCCACACATCTCCCCACCAACTCACACATCCTCCACCTACAAACATTCTCACCGCCCAAACATACATCCTCCACCCACTCACATTTACCCCATCCACACTCACACACTCCCACCCACACAGACATATCCCATTCACAGACACCCCCACACTCATCCCCCACACCCATTACACACCGATCCCCCAACCCACACAATCTCCTACACACCCATTCACCCACCCAAACAAAAAAAACAGCATAAAAATTAGTGATGCAATTCAACTCTCTCTTCTCTCTCTCTCTCTCTCTCTCTCTCTCTCTCTCTCTCTCTCTCTCTCTCTCTCTTGCTCTCTCTCTCTCTCTTGCTCTCTCTCTCTCTCTCTCCCTCTCTCTCTCTCTCTCTCTCTCTCTCTCACTAACTCTCTCACATTACAGTAATGTTATATTATACATGATAAAATCAAATGTCATACAAAATGATAAGATGAGAATAAACAAAAAAGAAAAAAAAAGAAAATATGGAATGGCATGTTACAGGACAATCAAGTGGCATTAAACGATACCTCGTAATATGAAAGATGAGAATACATAAAAAATATGGAATAGCATGTTATATGAAATGCGTGCGCTCAACTCTCTCTCTCTCTCTCTCTCTCTCTCTCTCTCTGTCTCTCTCTCTCTGTCTCTCTCTCTCTCTCTCTCCTCTCACACACATGTACATACACACACCCACACACATCCATATACTCACTCACACGTACTCACATAACACCCGAATATACACTCCCTCGCATACACTGCATGCATGCACACTTACACATACAAAAATATACAATACATACAATACATACACTCGCACACACACACACACACACTCATCCATACACACGTATGCAAAGCACATGCATATAAACGCATATAAACACATGAACGCACACCTTAACACACGTACAGACATACACACAGAGGCACACACAGATACACACATGTACACACACATATACACCCATTCACACATCCAGACATGCACACACATACATCACACTTTCTCATGCACTCTCTCATTCACCCACGCTCTCTCTTTTACACACTCACTCGCTCTCACACTCACTCATTCGCGCACATACACGCATACCCACAAATTATCTCTCACTCACTCACGCTCCCTTACTCACTCATTTACTCGCTGACTCTCTAACTCACACTCACTCACTAACTTTCACACTCTATCATACAGACAGGCAGACAAACAACACACCCACTCTCTCATATTCACTCATTCTCTAACTAAATCTCTCACACATATGTCCACACACACCCACTCACTTTTACCCTCACTCAGGCACACGCGAACGCATACTCACTCACTCGCACTCATACTAATTCCTTCACTCACACTCTTTCTCACTCACTCTCTCACCCACTGTCTCGCTCACACACATACAGTGAAGAATGATAGTGGAAAAATTATACTAGTAGGTGACATATGGAGGCATATAGTCGGTATGAAGTAAGTATTGAAAGAGTTTTCGGTTGAATGTGTAGGGACTCATTGGTGTTTTCAGTTCTGGTGGAAGGCTATTCCACAAGTGAGCACCAAAATATGCGAAATAAGTTTTGTATAAGTCCAATCTAGGCTTAGGAAGCTGTAATAAATTTAAGTGCTTACTGTTCATTGCATTAGATTGAATTAACGGTAGAAGATACTCTGGGGTATTTTCAGATATAATTTTATTCACTAATTTGGCTTTGTTAAAAAGGAAGCGCTTTTGAAGTGGTAGAAATCTTAGATGGCTGTATAATTTATTACTTTCAACGTGCTTTATGCTAGAAACTAGACGTATAGCGCGGTTTTGAAGCGAACACAATCGTTTTATATTAGATTTAGGGCAACCATCCCAGACTGTGGAACAATAATCGAGAGGTGATTGGATATAGGATGCATAGAATATTTTTCGTGTGCTTTCATCCACAAAGTGTTGAGTTTTAGAAAGTTGGTAACATTTTTGTGCTATTCTCTTGGTAAGGACGTGAACATGAGGGCTCCAGTTTAAATGTCTGTCAAAAGACCTAATGTTTTATGTTCATTTACATTAATTATAAGTAAAGTGTCCACGTGGAGCTCGAGCGGTGTCCCAGTTATGGCTAGGGTCTGTAGTTTTTGTCTGGTCGTTATTAGCATGGATTTGGTTTCGTCGATGTTAATTAACATGCGATTTTCATTGCTCCATCTACTAAGGTTGTCAAGTTCGTTTTGTAAAGAGCTCTCTATGTCATAAAGGCTCTCTTGACTTGTGTAAATAGTACAGTCGTCCGCAAATAGGTCACACGAAGTATTGAGGTATAAAGGAAGATCGTTAATATACACTGCAAAAAGCAGCGGACCTAGTATTGAGCCCTGAGGCACCCCAAAATTAAGTTGTGTGGGTCTTGATAGACAGTTATTGAAGGACACTAATTGTTGTCTGTCAGATAAAAATGACGTAATTAGGTTCACCATGTTGGTGCCAGTCTTCATGTGTTTTAATTTTCTAATTAAAATATCACGATCTACCATATCAAAGGCTTTTTTTAAAGTCTACAAATACTGCTCCACAAATGTTGCCATTGTTGATACAAAGATGCCAGTTATCGGTCATTTTTGTAAGGGCACTATGGCAAGAATATTTAGGTCGAAACCCAGATTGATTGTCAATTATTAGATCGTTGTTAATTAAATGATGTAGTGTTATTTTATGCATGTGTTTTTCTAATGGATTTGATAGAGACGATAGTAAGGAAATAGGTCTATAATTACCCAAGACGCTAATATCAGTTGAGCCATTTTTAAGTAGAGGATACACTTTAGCAACTTTAAAGGCAGATGGAAAGTAGTTTTTGGACAGGCACTGGTTATATATGAACGGTAAGGACTCACTAATAATAGGTGCAGCACACCGAAGAATTCTATTACTGATACCATCTAGGCCTTCTGAATTTGTTGCTTTGAGATTCGAGAGATATTTATACACTTCTGCAACAGACATCAAGGGAATTTCAGGGGTATTATTTCTAGAGCATTTCTCTTCACAGAATGATGACAGAAAGCTTAAATTACAAGCTGAGTCTGGTATTGAGGACTTTAGATTCTCTATTTCTGATTGAAAGAAGCAACTGAAATCCTCGCATGTTATAGTGCTCGGTATTGCTGACTCTGAAGAGTGTTTCTTGTTGGTTAGCGAGTTAATAGCTTTCCATATATTTGCGGTATTTGATTTATCTACAATCAAATTTTTGAAATGATCTTTCTTTATCCTACGAATTTAATATTTAACTTTATTTCTTAGTCTGCGGTAATTGATAAAATCTTTATTTTTGTGCGCTGTATCTCGTTCTCTCATGATTTCGAGAACTTCACGAGTCACGGAGAGAGAGAGAGAGAGAGAGAGAGAGAGAGAGAGAGAGAGAGAGAGAGAGAGGGGGGAGAGGGAGAGGGAGAGAGAAAGAGATATGTAGGCACCGAGAAGCAAGATGGGAGAGAGAGAGAGAGAGAGAAAGAGAGAGAGAGAGAGAGAGAGAGAGAGAGAGATTGAAAAAGTGCCTAAGACACGCCCCTGATTATGCGGGGTTGGTCGGTCTACAAATACGAGGCTTCACTCATACTGTTCCCTATGAAATATAGCCAGTAAGGTTGATTTTTATACAACATATTTGAGGATCCAATCGCCCAGTGGTTATGTTAAAATCAGACCACCAGCAATATAGTTGGAATATGTAGGCACCGAGAAGCAAGATGGAAGAGTGAGAGAGAGAGAGAGAGAGAGAGAGAGAGAGAGAGAGAGAGGGAGGGAGAGAGAGGGAGAGAGAGATTGGAAAAATGCCTAAGACACGCCCCTAATGTATACGGGGTCGATCCGTCTGCAAATACGAGGCTTCACTCATACTGTTCCCTTTGAAATAGAGCCAGTAAGGTTGATTGTTATACAACGGATTTGCAGATCAAAACACCCAGTGGTTGTGTTAAATTCAGACCACCAGCAATATAGTTGGAATATGTAGGCACCAAGAAGCTAGATGGGAGAGAGAGAGAGAGAGAGAGAGAGAGAGAGAGAGAGAGAGAGAGAGAGAGAGAGAGAGAGAGAGAGAGACTGAGAGAGAGAAAGAGAGAAAGAGAGAGAGATTGGAAAAGTGCCTACGACACGCCCCTGATGTATGCGGGGTCGATCGGTCTACAAATACGAGGCTTCACTCATACTGTTCCCTATGAAATAGAGCCAGTAAGGTTGATTTTTATACAACGTATTTGAGGATCCAGTCACCCAGTGGTTGTGTTAAAATCAGACCAAGAGCAATATAGTTAGAATAGGTAGGCACAGAGAAGCAAGATGGGAACGAACGAACGAACGAACAAACTTTATTTTCAAAGGGTTAAGAATTGGGCACGCAGGCCCGTCTAATATTCTGCCCTTCTATCACTCTCTTTCATACATTATTTCATTCACACATCATTCAAGGCTAACAAAGAACAGCAACAATATAAAAGATATGCATTATAAAGCCATGGGCAAAATGCAAACATCAAAACTACACGACACAGTAATATTAGATAATGGTCTGACACTTGTTATTAGCCATGTGGAATATACTGGCCTACAAAAAGGGGATTGGCTGTTATATTAGGGTTTTGTTATTATTATTATTATCTCAATTATTAAGGGGGAAGGTAATCCGTATTGAGATAGTGTTCGAATAATTTGCGATTATATGAATAGGGATTGGTGATGTCTTTGATTTCTTGTGGAAGATTGTTCCACAGCTGAGCTGCAGAGTACGTTAAGCTTGTTTTGTATAAGTCAATCCTAGGCTTCGGAATGTGTAGTATATTTAAACGTTTACTGTGTCTAGCATTATATTTAAACAATGGCCAAAGGTAATTTGGGGCATTCCGATGCAGGATTTTGTGAATTAGTTTAGCTTTATTGAAAAGCAGATGTTTGCGGAATGGTAGTAACTGAAGGCGTTTATACAGGCTAGGATTGTCAGATAAATGTTTGCTATAGATTAGACTCATGGCCCGTTTCTGGAGTGAGTAAAGTCGCTTGGTGTTTGAATTAGAACAACCGTCCCAGATTGTAGAGCAGTAGTCTATGAGAGGTATAGAATAGTTTCCTTGTGTCCTAATCAAGGAAGTTTTTAATTTTGGCAAGTTGGTAGACTTTTTTCTCTGTTTGTTTAATGAGCGCTTGAACATGGGAATTAAAGGTTAAGTTTCTATCAATGATTAGGCCTAATGTTTTGTGCTCAATTACACTTTCTACTGGCATGTTATCGATGTGAAGTTGAAGTGATGTGTGTGAGCTTAGAGTTTGAAGTCTTTGTCTGGTTGCTAATAACATTGCTTTTGTTTTAGTGATGTTAATTTGCATACGGTTTGAATAGCTCCACTTAACTACATTATTTAATTCTTGTTGTAAAGACGACTCCAGTAAAATACTGTCTTCAGCGTTTGTGTACACTGTACAGTCATCTTCAAATAGATCGCAGGACGACGAAAGATGCAAAGGTAGAACGTTAATATATATGGCAAATAATAGAAGGCCAAGAATAGAGCCTTGTGGTACTCCAATATTGAAGGTAATGGTTTGAGACAGAGATTTATTATGTGATACTACTTGCTTTCAGTTTGATAGAAAAGATGATATTAGAGTGACTACATTAAGGCCAATTTTCATTGTCTCGAGTTTTTTAATTAAAATAACATGGTCTATCATATCAAATGCTTTCTTGAAATCAATAAACACAGTTCCACATAGACAGTTGTTGTTTATATTCTGGTGCCAATTTTCTATCATGTTTGTTAGGGCTGTATGGCAAGAATATTTTGGTCGAAATCCTGATTGGTTGTCAACAATAAGCTTGTTGCGACTCTATATACTGTAATGTTGCTTTATGGATGTGTTTTTCTAGTGGCTTAGATAGTGATGATAGTAAGGAAATGGGTCTGTAATTGTTCGGTAGACCATTGTCCAATGAACCAGATTTAAGAAGAGGGTACACTTTAGCGATTTTGAGAGCTGATGGAAAGTGGCCTTTGGTTAGACACTGATTATATACATAGGTTAGTGATGCACAGATCACTGGTGCAGCACAACGGAGAATCCGGTTGCTGATTCCATCTAACCCAGATGAGGTTGTGTTTTTTTAGGTTACTGAGGTAAGTGAATACTTCAGTGATTGTCATTAGCGGTATGTCGGAAAGAATATCGCGGGAGCATCTATTCACGCAAAACGATGACAATAAAGATAAGTTGCAAGGAGAATTAGGTATTGAAGCCTTCAACTGGTCTATGTCAGTTTGAAAAAAAAAATTACTGAATTGGTAGCATGTAATATGATTTGATGGTGAAGAATTTCGGAAGTTACACTTGTTTGTCAAGGTGTTAATTGCCTTCCATATATCCTTACTATTTGTTTTATCCATTACTAAGTTCTTAAAGTAATTTTTCTTTTCCCGTCGTATGTTATATTGAACTTTGTTTCTAAGAGTACGCTATGCACCGAGATCCCGCTTTTTATGTGCTTTATCTCTGTCTCTAATAATTTTAAGTATTTCCTGGGTGATCCAAGGTGGCTTGACGTGGTGTTTTACTCGAACTTCCTTGACTGGCACATGTCTATCAAAAACATCAATAAAGATTTTCATCCAGAATTCTAGAGCATCATCCGGGTCAGGAAGTTTATAAACATTGTCTAGAGATGAACTGAGCAAGTCCTGTAAAAATGCGTTTTGGTTGAAATTTTTGTAACTTCTATATTTTACACTTATGTGTTTATGTTTAGGAGTTTTAATTCTTTTTTTAGACCACGTGCAGCATATTGGGTAGTGATCGCTCATTGCACAATTGGGTACGGTGCATTCTATGATGTTGTCTGAGCAAGTTACATAAATGTGATCTATGACTGTTGAAGATGAATTTGTTACTCTAGTAGCTTGTTGTACTATTTGTTGGAAATTGTATGATGCAATTATATTTCCCCATATTATGTTGGATTTGTTGGTGTCAATGTTAAAGTCTCCGAGTAGTATAATTTCCTTACCAGAAGCGAAAACCACATCCATCATGGTAGTGAAGTTTCCGTACCAGACGTGTCCAGCACTGGGATTTCAATAAAGGTAGCCAATTATCAGGGGTGTGCGGTTTTGAAGTTTTAGCTCTAACCAGATACATTCTATTTCGCAAGTTTCAAAGTCTAGCCTACGGTGAGCATTTAGTAAATTAGAAACATAGGTTATTATGCCTGTATCTTGTTTCCTACAGGGATCCCTTCTAAAAATGTTGTACCCTTTAATAGAGATGTACTCATCTGAAATTTTATCATTAAGCCTACTTTCACTAAGGCCGAATAAATGAAACTTTTGATTAAGAATAGAAGATAATGAGATGAGATGAGATGAAATGTGATGAGATGAGATGAGATGAGATGAGAGAGAGAGAGAGAGAGAGATAGAGAGAGAGAGAGAGAGAGGGGGGGGGAAGTGCCTACGACACGCCACCTGATGTATGTGGGGTCGATCGGTCTACATATACGAGGCTTCACTCATACTGTACCCTATGAAATAGAGCCAGTAAGGTTGAATTTTGTACAACGTATATGAGGATCAAACCCCCCAGTGGTTGTGTTATTGGGGCTTTGGGCTGTGTAATATCAGACCATCCGTAATACAGTTGGAATAGGTAGGCACAGGGAAGCACGATGGAAGAGAGAGAGAGAGAGGGAGAGAGAGAGAGAGAGAGAGAGATTGGAAACGAGCCTACGACACGCCACACATGGCATGGGTAGGCACAGTGAAGCAAGATTGTTGAGAGAGTGAGAGAGGGAGAGAGAGGGGGGGGACAGAGAGATAGAGAGAGAGGGAGAGAGAGATCTGTGCACATGCACATATACACATATGAATTATTATTTATGTGCCCGCACACCCGACCGCATATACAGTGTAGTTGCTAACTAGTAGGGGGATTAGTGATTACCTTACTGATGTGCGCTGAATTGCGTACGTAGGAGTGCCAAGAGTGGTGATGTGAAATTCCCAGGTAACTGATGGTTCGGTCACTCGGAATCGGGCCGAGAGAGACAGGATAGAGGATAATATTAGTGGAGAAAAGGACTGGTTGGAGACCGGAAGAGGGTGACACCTAGGAGGGTGTGGAAGCAACAAAGTGGGGAGGGGAGGGGAAATGACTACGATTAGATGAAACTATGTTGGGGGTTGAGGCCGTGTGGTGTTAGGCACCCAATAGTGAATATGAGCCAGTTTTCTGTATTCTTGCGATGTTGAACACCAGTGGAGCAGGACTGGATGACAGTGACCTGGACATCAGAAGCACCTTGATGGTTTGCGCTGTTAAAGTGGGTGGAGACAGGGTTAGGGGCGTTAGTGTTGATGTCCATCAGATGTTGGCGGAATCTGTCGGCTAGCATGAGGCCCGACTCACCAATATACTTCATATCTCACCGTTTGCATATTATGGCGTAATGATGTTGCGACTGGTGCAGGAAAATTCTTCTGTGATGCGTAAACTGCCTTTAGGGAATCGCACCACTGGGGTGTGGATCATATATGGGCAGGTCGTGCAACGAGATATCAGGCAAGCTTTAGTTCCTAATTGTGATGGTGGAGGTGGAGGTCCCTGTACTCTATTATGGACGAGTACATCTCTGAGGTTGCGGTCACGTCTGTAAGCCACTAGTGGTTTCCCTGAAAATATCGCGCTAGTGGTAGTGTCAGCTTAAAGGATAGATAGATGTCGAAACAGGATATTTTTGACTGAAATATTGTGCGGATGGTAGGTAAGAGAAAGTACCGGTCGAAGGTTTTTTGGTTTAGGTGCAGAGGTGAGGGCCTCTGCGCGGCTAATGGGTAGAGCCCGGCTGAAGGCTGAAGATAGGACATGATCAGGATAGCCACGGAGCCTGAAGAAGTCCAACATTTCCTGAGCCCTTTGGCGAAAATCCTCATCATCTTAGCATAGTCGTCGAAGGCGCAGAAGTTGAGAATAAGGAATTGCGTCTTTACAGGACGGAGGGTGAGAGGAGGTATAGAGTAGAAGGCGTGAGAGTCAGTCGGTTTGTAGTAGACCGTCGTGGTGAGACCATGGGTTTCAATGGAAACAGTAAGGTCTAAGAAGTTGACAGAAGTAGAGGAAATATGGGAAGTGAGTTTGATAGAAGGATGAAAGTTGGAGAAGAAGTCTATGAATGTTTCGAGATCAGCCAGTGGCATACAGGTGACACCAACACCATCATCGATGTATCGCCTGTATAGTTCCGGGACTCTACCGTTGTAGAGTTGCCATATCTGGTACTCAGGGTGGCCCATAAAAAGGCATGCACAGCTAGGGCCCAGTTTAGTACTCATTGCAACCCCGCTGATCTCTCTCTCTCTCTCTCTCTCTCTCTCTCTCTCTCTTTCTCTCTCTCTCTTACATGTACTTTGCACATGCCACATAAACAAACATTTTGCCTGTTGAAGTGTGTCTATGTAGATATGCGCGTTCACGCATACCAGTCCACCCAGACTTTAAGACTCGCCCCTATAAACAACACAATGGAGTCTTGGTTAGTACCACCCCCAACCTGCCAGACCAGTCAACGTCCTCCTGCCCCGCCGCTTTCCTTCTATGTGCTCACTGAACCGTGCACCCGTCACCAGGCACCAGAATCCATCTAAGATTTTCTTAGTCATTTACAGATCCTTAAGGCGAGGTGAGTGCTAACGTTTTCTCCATTAACATTTTTATCAATTAAACATGTTTTTTCAATCAACATTCTTTTCTATTAACATTTTCTCTTCATAGCTTCCACTTTTCCATGCTTTTGTTCTTCTCGCCCTGTCGTCACCTTCTTATGTAGTCACGGGATATCTCCTTGACTGTATGTTGTGTTTGTGAATGTGTTTGTTTGCTGATGAAGGCTAATCGCCGCAACGTTCTGTATGTGTCTTAACTCTGTTATGTAAAGCTGCACTACTTTGTGTCATTTTATATTGTTTAAACTGAAGGTAAAGGAAGATGAAACATTTTCTCTAACACTAGAATTTTTCGAATTTAAACAAAATTAACAGTTTCACTAATTATTAGTATATCAACTTGGTTGTTTGCTGTGTTAAATGTTCATTACCTTGTGTTGCTTGCATTCATGTTCTGTAGAATTGTGGTAACTGGAATTAATAATGTGGTGTTGTTTTATCTATTTCCTTACGTCGGTGTATTCTAATTGCAATGTAGAATAATACTAGTGAGTGTTGGTCTTGATGATTGATGATGTGTCATACATGGTTGATTCTTAATGCTTGTATTTTGTTGTGCAAGTCTTGCAGTGCTAGTCCTCTGTGTTTCCAATCTTGTATTAATATTTTGTTTTGTATAATGTGAATTGTGTTGATGAGATGAAATTTATGGTGTGTATGTTTATGCGTGTAATTGTCTGTTTATACTTCACGTCGACACCGCAAGGTGCAAGAGAAACACGATGAGATGAGATGAGATGAGATTAGATGAGATGAGATGTGATGAGATGAGATGTGATGTGATGAGATAAGATGTGTTGAGATGAGATGAGATGAGATGAGATGTGATGAGATGAGATGAGATGAGATGAGATTAGATTAGATGAGATGAGATGGGTTGTGATGAGATGAGATTGATGAGATGAGATGAGATGTGATGAGATGTGATGAGATGAGATGAGATGAGATGAGATGTGATGAGACAAGATGAGATGAGATGAGATGTGATGAGATGAGATTGATGTGATGAGACGAGATGAGATGAGATGAGATGCGATGAGATGAGATGAGATGAGATGAGATGTGATGAGACGAGATGAGATGAGATAAGATGAGATGTGATGAGATGTGATGAGATGAGATGAGATGAGATGAAATAGTGATGAGATGAGATGAGATGTGATGAGATGTGATGAGATGAGATGAGATGTGATGAGATGTGATGAGATGAGATGAGATGAGATGTGATGAGATGAGATGTGATGAGATGTGATGAGATGTGATGAGATGAGATTGTCTGTTGAGGGGTATTTAACACTGTAGCTGAATATGTTATCTTAGGAATGAAGAAGGTGTTTACAACTGTACTTTTTCCAAAAGTGGTTGACGTGTATGTGTACCTATGTAGTATGTCTATAATTTGTTTTGTCAGAGAATGCCATGTTTCTGTGTGTATTTTTCTGGGATCGCATGGAAATGTGATTCCATATATTTTCATATGTCTGTGGCTGTTAGATCTGTATGGAAATCCGCTTTATTTTTCCACTTTCCCAGACTCATTATTTTAGACTTCTGTGTGTGTATTTTGGCCCCACTTCTTTCACCAAACTGTCTGAATGTGTGAAGTATGCTCATCATGGATGTGGTGGTTGTAGGGAAGCAAGGGGTGTCATGTGCATAAGCAATTAATTTCCGCTCCCCTAACATTTGTATAAATGTACCTTTATTGTTGATGTCCCGTCTAATTGCTTCTAAGCGTGGTTTTAGTGTGAGTACATACAGGACTGGTGATAGTGGACACTTTTGTCTGACAGATCTTGTGATCCTTAAACAGGCAGTTAGTGAATGATTCACCAGTACCTTACTTTCAGGACTTTTATACAAGATTTGTACCCACTGTCTATAGTATTGTCCTATGTTGCAGTGTGCTAATGTTTTGTGTAAGTATGAGTGTGACAACGGCCTTCTCCTGGTCTAGAGATAAGAGGTAGGATTAACAATCTTTCTGGTGTGTGTATGTTATGAAATCTCTAATGAAGTGTGTATGTTGGTATATGTTTCTGTGCTGAACACTGCAATGTTGGCTGGGTTTATGAGTGATGGTATAAATAGTTTTAATTTGTTTGCAAGAGATTTTTGAATGTTGTAGTCTGTGTTTAATAATGAGATGGGTCTATAGTTTCTCAGGAGTGTCTTGTCTGTGTTGTCTTTAGATATGAGTGTTATGTAGGACATGATGCAAGTGTTGGGAAGTTCTTGTTAGTAAAAGCTTCTCGGTAGACGTTTAGAAGGAAATTGCCTAGGATAGGAGAGGAGTGTTGGTAGAATTCTACAGTGAGTCCATCTGGTCCTGGTGTTTTGTCTTTTTGCATTTGATCGAGTGCATGTGTTATATCTACTAATGTAAGGACTGTGTCTAGTATGTCTTTTCCTTTGTGTATTGTAAGAACCTATTTTGTGTTTTTGTGTTGGCTGCTTCTCCTGTATATAGGTCAGTGTAGTATTGTTGGATTGTTTCTAATATATGTGTTGCCTCTTTGTGTGTGTTTCCTTTCATGTCTATTATTGCTCCTATTTGCCTGTTGAGTTGTATGTTTTGTTGTATTGCCAGGTGTTGTTTGCTGGGAATTTCTTGTGACATGGTGGTGAGTTTAGTTCTAAGGAGTGAATCACATAATTTGTGTTGCTGGTGTTGTCTTGTTGTGCTTCTTGTTTTGTTTTTAGAACTGGCATAGGTTTTAGTGTGTACGGTGGTGCTGGATCTTATAGGCATGGAACGTGTTCATCTGCCCCTTTCTCTTCTGATCACCTCCCAACTTGAAGTGCTTGCATCGCTTGATGCTGAGCTGTTTTCTTTATTTCCATTCTGTGCATTCCATACGCAGTACAATCTGCCTTGCGGTATTAGCCTTCTTTCTAAACACAGGCTTAGACTGACTACCATAACCACTCTGTTTTCTGTCGTAACGCCTTTTACCCTGTGCATAGAATGAGGCTTTTCCTGCTTGTACTGGGTGACTTTGTGTGCTGTTTGCATTTGTTTGCCCTTGAAAAATGTGCGGTGCTGTTTTGGTACGTCAACCATGGTGAAATCACATATGAAAAGGTAAGTTTACGTTTCTAATTGTTATTGTAGTGAAATTTTGGGCCTTTTACAGGCCAGACAAAAATAATTAAACATTTGAACGTTTTGGATCTCATCAACAGAAGGATAAAACATTTCATGTAATATCGAGATGAACTGCCAAAATGGGTTATAAAATTCTCAGGCATCTAAAATAAAGCCATCACTTTTACACAAAATTTGAAGATTGCTTACAAGTTTTATCACATCGTGTATGCTGCATATAACTTTCGATAATTTCTATAAACATTTTATAAACTATTTAGATAAATACTACAATTATTTAAATCACATAATACATTTATGCTTCCTTTAGTTATGTCCCTTGAAATAGCTGTTATGTTGTTATGTGTCAGAGTCCTACTGAGACAGGACAATCAATCAATCAATCATATGCCATGCCGGAAAGCGTGGGCGGTCATGACTCGCCATTTCACTCGATCACCAGCGTCGTGGATCAGCTCAGTGTTCCTGTCATGTCCATGCCATGTCGCCAAGCCATCCAGGTATTTTCCTCTCGGTCTTCCTCTTGGTCTGTTCCCTTCGATCTTGCCAGTTGTCACTAAGTTCTCCAATCCATTTCCCCCCTCTCTCTCTCTCTCTCTCTCTCTCTCTCTCTCTCTCTCTCTCTCTCTCTCTCTCTCTCTCTCTCTCTCTCTCTCAGTTCCGATCTCTGAGTAACTCAGAATATCTCCGATGTATTCTTTCTATACCCAACCGACGGAGTAAGTTGGAGGATGATGACGGGGTGATAGATGTTACTGTTCAGTGAGCACATTGAAAGAAAGGGGGGAGGGGACGGAGGCAGGAGGGCAGGACGGCAACCTGTCTGGTAAGGGGTATTATAGCAATCTCAGTGGATGTACTAACGAAGCATGAGTGGGCGCAAGCATGATGGTGGTACTAACCAAAACCACATTATGTACTCACAGATCGGAACTGTGAGGTAAGTATGAACATTTCTATATAGACTTAATGTTACATTGAAGTTAAAGGATGACGGAACAATTTATCTAAACCTAGAATTGTTCGAGTCTAAACAAAATTAACAGTTTCAGTAAGTATTAGTATATCTACTTGGTTGTTTGTTATGTTAAATGTGCATTACCTTGTGTTGCTTGCATACATGTTCTGTAGAATTGTGGTAACGTGACTTAATAATGTGGTCATTTGTTATCTATTTCCTTACGTCGGTGTATTCTAATTGCAATGTAGAATAATGCTAGTGAGTGTTGGTCTGGATGATTGATGATGTGTCATACATGGTTGATTCCTAATGCTTGTATTTTGTTGTGCAAGTCATGTAGTGCTAGTCCTCGTGTTTCCTATCTTGTATTAATGTTGTTGTTTTTTTTTTTGTATACTGTGAATTGCGTTGTTGGAGATGCAATTTATGGAGTGTTTGTTTATGTGTGTAATTGTCTGTTTTCGGATATCTAACACTGTAGTTAAATATATTATCTTAGGAATGAAGAAGGTGTTTACAACTGTACTTTTTCCAAAAGTAGTTGACTTATATGTGTACCTATGTAGTATGTCTATAATTTGTTTTGTCAGTGAATGCCATGTTTCTGTGTGTATTTTTCTGGGATCGTATGGAAATGTGATTCCATATATTTTCATTATGTCTGTGGCTGTTAGATCTGTATGGAAATCCGCTTTATTCTTCCACTTTTCCAGACTCATTATTTTAGACATTTGTATGTTTATTTTGGCCCCACTTCCTTCACCAAACTGTCAGAAGGTGTGAAGTATGCTCATCATGGATGTCTTGGTTATAGGGAAGAAAGCGGTGTCATCTGCATAAACAATTAATTTCTGCTCCCCTAACATAGAGTCTGCCTTAAAGAAATGTAAAGATTTAGAAATAAACATCATAATAGGGGACTTCAATGCAAAAGTAGGAAATCAAGGGGATAGATACACAGTAGGAAATTATGGTTTAGGAGAGAGAAATGAAAGAGGATACAGACTAGTAGAGTGGGCAAAAGAACAGGAAATGATTGTAGGAAATACCTGGTTCAAGCAACACCCTAGAAAATTATGGACCTGGAGGAGTCTTGATAGCAGGATTAGAAACCAGATTGACTACATTCTCATTAGCAGAAGATTTAGAAACGCGCTAAAAGTAGCAAAAACAGTTCCCAGTGCTGATTGTTATAGTGACCACAGATTACTCACAGGAACATTGAGGATAAAGTTGAAGAAAGTCAAGTATATAACAGGAAACACTAAATATGACTTGTGTACATTGAGTAATGACAAGGAAATACAAAACAAATTCAACATAGAAGTACAGAACAGATTTGAAATATTGTCTCATCTAGAGATCCTATTCCAGGATGTGGATGATCAATGGGAAATGTTAAAGAATTCAATCAATGTGGCTGCAGAAACAACTATTCCAAAATTAAAGAAGGTGGGTCGTAAGAAATGGATGACTGAGGAAATTTTACACTTAATGGAAACAAGAAGACTCAACAAAAATAATCCTGCCAAATATGAAGAAATTCACAGACAAGTCAGAGTATTATGTAGGAAGGCAAAAGAATCATGGCTTGAGGAAAAGTGCTTAGAAATTGAAAAACAACACAACAGTCAAAATACCAAATTAGTGCACAAGAGAATTCAGGAACTTACTAATAAAAGAACAAGTACATCAACAGGCTGTCTAAAACTAAAGATGGCAAAATCATAATAGAAAAAGATCAGATTCTACATGTATGGACAGATTATGTGAAAGACCTGTATAATGATAACAGAGAGGAACAGTATGCTATTAGATTTAATAATGAAGGACCAGAAATTTTAAAGATGGAGGTTCAAAATGTTCTTAAGCATATGAAAGCTGGCAAGGCCCCCGGTGCAGATAACATCACAACAGAAATGATTAAAGCTTTAGAAGAATTTGGACTAGAGCAAGTCACTAGACTGCTGAACACATTATATGATACTGGAGATATACCTTCTGAATTATGTAATTCTGTATTTATTGCAATTCCAAAGAAATCAGGAACCTTAGAATGTGATCAACATAGAACAATTAGTATAATGAGTCACATCACAAAGATTTTGTTACGAATTATCATGCAAAGAGTGAGGAAGAAAATACAACCTGAAATAGGGGAAGATCAATGTGGGTTTGTAGAAGGAAAGGGTACAGTAAATGCTGTGTATATGCTGCGAACAGTTATTGAACGTGCTTTTGATAGAGTTAGACATGTCAACATTGTGGATATGCTTGCAGATCTACAAATTGATGGGAAAGACATTAGACTTATAAAAAACATATATTGGAAACAACAAGCTGCCATAAGGATTGATAATGAAGTAGGACAATACCAACCTATTAAGAGAGGTGTTAGGCAGGGATGTGTAATGTCTCCAGATCTTTTTTCCCTATACAGTGAAAATATTTTCAGAAATGTAGAAGACCTAAATGGAATCAGCATTGGAGGACGAAACACAAATAACATTAGATATGCAGATGATACAGTATTGATTGCAGACAATGCACATGATCTGCAACAATTAGTAGACGCTGTGGTTGTACACAGTGAGCAGCTGGGGTTGGAGTTAAATTGTAGGAAGACACAAGTTATGGTCGTCACTAGGAAGCACGAAGCACCACAATGTAATATACAAGTAAATGGGAATATTCTTCAACAAGTGAATCGGTTCAATTATCTCGGAACAGTCATAACATCTGATGGCAGATGCCTTGAAGAGATTAGAACAAGAATCGCCATTCTGACCAATAAAATGATGTCAATTTAAACGAGAAAAAGAGTGTTGAGGGGATACATAGCTGTTCTTTTGTATGGATGTGAAACTTGAACAATGTGCAGTCAAGCTGAAAAACATCTGATGCCTGCAGAAATGTGGTTTCTGAGGAAAATGCAAAGAATACCATGGACAGATAGAAAAACCAATGACCAAGTACTACAAGAGACAAATGAAAATCGTAGATTGATTAGAGAAATTAGATGTAGACAGTCAAAATTTTTTGGACATGTTATGAGAAGAAATGGACTGGAGAACTTAGTGACAGCTGGCAAGATCGAAGGGAACAGACCAAGAGGAATACCGAGAGGAAAATACCTGGATGGCTTGGCCACATGGCATGGACGAGACAGGAACACTGAGCTGATCCACGACTCTGGTGATCGAGTGAAATGGCGAATCATGACCGCCCACGCTTTCCGGCATGGTACATGATTGATTGATTGAACATTTGTATAAATGTACCTTTATTGTTGGTGTCCCATCTAATTGCTTGTAAGCGTGGTTCTAGTGTGAGTACATACAGGATTGGTGACAGTGGACACCTTTGTCTGACAGATCTTGTGATACTTAAACAGGCAGTTAGTGAATGATTCACCAGTACCTTACTTTCAGGACTTTTATACAAGATGTGTATCCACTGTCTATAGTATTGTCCTATGTTGCAGTGTGATAGTGTTTTGTGTAAGTATGAGTGTGACAACGGCCTTCTCCTGGTCTAGCGATAAGAGGGAGGATTAACAATCTGTCTGGTGTGTGTATGTGATGAAATCTCTAATGAGGTGTGTATGTTGGTGTATGTTTCTGTGCTGTATACTGCACTGTTGGTCTGGGTTTATGAGTGATGGCATAAATGTTTTTAATTTATTTGCAAGTGATTTTGAATGTTGTAGTCTGTGTTTAATAATTAGATGGGTCTATAGTGTTTCAGCTGTGTCTTGTCTGTGTTGTCTGTAGATATGAGTGTTTTCAAGGACATGATGCAAGTGTTGGGGAGTTCTTGTTTGTGAAAAGCTTCTCGGTAGACGTTTAGAAGGAAATTGCCTAGGATAGGAGAGAAGTGCTGGTAGAATTCTACAGTGAGTCCATATGTTCCTGGTGTTTTGTCTTTTTGCATTTGATTGAGTGCATGTATTATTCCTACTAATGTAAGCTATGTGTCTAGTATGTCTTTTTCTTTGTGTATTGTAAGAACCTATTTTGTGTTTGTGTGTTGGCTGGTTCTGCTGTATATAGGTCAGTGTAGTATTGTTGGAGTGTTTCTATTAATGTGTTGCCTCTGTTTGTGTGTTTCCTTTCATTTCTATTATTGCTCCTATTTGTCTGTTGAGTTGTATGTTTTGTTGTATTACCAGGTGTTGTTTGCTGGGAGTTTCTTGTGACGCGGTGGTGAGTTTAGTTCTAAGGAGTGCATCACATAATTTGTGTTGCTGGTGTTGTCTTATTGTGCTTCTTGTTTTGTTTTTAGAACTGACATAGGTTTTAGTTTGTACGGTGGTGCTGGATCTTACAGGCATGGAACGTGTTCATCTGCCCCTTTCTCTTCTGATCACCTCCCATCTTGAAGTGCTTGCATCGCTTGATGCTGAGCTGTTTTCTTTATTTCCATTCTGCGAATTCCATACGCAGTACAATCTTCTTTGTGGTTTTAGCCTTCTTGCTTGCTTGTGTTCGCTGGCTGTGAACTCCAGCGTGAAGTCCTGTATGTCGGATGAAGACAACTGTTGTCCAACATCAGTGTGATGTCATACCAGACTTGAGGTTTGCGTGGGTATCCGGTGTCCCATGTCTGGCTTATTGGTGTGCATACTAGTGGTTCCTCGACGTGCAGGCAGACACTCTCCGACTTTGAAAGAATCAGCGATCCTACTACGTTAGCCAGGACCCCGAAGGAACCTGTTGCCCAGGACGCACGACTAGGACGTGCTAGTAGGTCTTGGCCAGTATAGAACCTGGCCCTGGTACCTTGGAAACACCTCTGCGTCCCTAGCCTTCTTTCTAAACACAGGCTTAGACTAACCACCATAACCACTCTGTTTTCTGTTGTAACGCCTTTTACCGTGTGCATAGAGTGGGGCTTTTCCTGCTTGTACTGTTTTATTTTGTGTGCGGTTTGCACTTTTGTGCCCTTGCATAATGTGCAGCGCTGTTTCTGTAAATTAGCCATGGTGAAATCACATGAAAAGGGCAGTTTACGGTTCTAATTGTGATTCTAGTGACATTGTGGGCCTTTTACAGACCGGACAAAAATAATACATTCGGCCAATCATCATTCAATCTTTAAAATGATAAAACATAACATGTAATATCGAGAGGAAACCCCAAAATGGGTTATAAAATTCTCAAGCATGTAAAATAAAGCCATCATTTTTAAATAAACTTTGAAGATTACTTTCAAATGTTATCACATCGTGTATGCTGCACATACCTGTCGCTAATTTCTATAAACATTTTATAAACGATATAGATAAATACTACAATTATTTAAATCACATAATACATTTATGTTTCCTTTAGTTATGTCCCTTGAAATAGCTGTTATGTTTTTTATGTCAGATTCCTACTGCCATCAGATCCCTGAGACAGGACAAGGGCTGCTTTATTCTTCTAATTTCCAAGGCCCATTATTTTAGATATCTGTATGTTTATTTTGACCCCACTTCCCTCATCAAACTTTCTGAAGTTTTGAAGCACGTTTATTATGTTGTGGAGGTTGTAGGGAAGAAAACGGTGTCATCTGTATAAGCAATTAATTACCGTTCCCCAAACCCGTGTATAAATGTTCCTTTAATGTTGGTGTCCTGTCTGATTGCTTCTAAAACTGGCTCTAGTGTGAGTACATATAGGATTGGTGATAGTGAGCAAACTTGTCAGACAAAACTTGTGATCCTCAAACTGGCAGTGAGTGAATGATTCACCAATACACTACTTTCAGGGTTTTTATACAATATGTCTATACACTGTCGATAGTACTATCCCATGTTGCAGTGTGATAGTGTTTTGTGTAAGTATGAATATGAAAATTGTGTCAAAGGCTTTCTCTTGGTCCAAACGACAAGAGGGAGGATGGACAGTCTTTCTGTTATATGTATGTGATTATATCCATTCTTGGCCATGGGAATGTTATCGTCATGGGAATCCCATGGGAAAGGTCCTATGGGATGGGAGGAGATGCGACAGGCATAAATTAACATGGCCATGGGATGAGATGCGACAGGCAAAAATTACCATGGGATGGGATGGGATGGGACTGAAAAATAAGTCCCATGGACAAGCCCAGGCTTGGCCATGGGAATGTTATTTCCATGGGAATCCTATGGGAAAGGTCCCAAGTGATGGGATGGGATGGGACAAGCATAAATTTCCATGGGATGAGATGAAACAGAAAAATATGTTCCATTGACAAGCCTGATGATATCTCTAATGAAGCGTGTATGCTTTTGTATGTTTCTGTGATGTATGCTGCAGTATTTACCTGCTGGGTGTATTAGTGATGACAAGAACGTTTTTATTTTGTTTGCAAGTAATTTTGCTAAAATGTTGCAGTCTGTATAATAATGGGATTGGTCTACAGAATGGGACAGAAAAATATGTCCCATGGACAAGCCTGGTGTTATGTATGACATGTTGCATGTGTTTGGGAGTTATTGTTTGTGAAAAGCATCTTGTTAGACGTTTAGAAGGAAATTGCCCAGGATAGGAAAGAAGTGTTCGTTTTACCTATTACTGAGTGCATATGTTATGTCTACAACGAAAGGAGACGAAGCCTTGTTACAAACCTTTGAGAACAAAATTTTAAGACGCATCTTTGGACCCATTAGGGATACACAAAGTGGAGAGTGGAAAAGAAGAAGTAACAAAGACATTTATGATCTGTTTAAGTCCCCGCTAATCACTGGTATCATGAAGGCTAATAGACTACAATGGCTGGGGCATATAGAAAGAATGGAAGATAATAGGGAAACAAAACTCGCTTACACTCAGGAAATAAACGACCGTAGACCCTGAGGTAGACCAAGAAGACGGTGGAGAGATAATACATATACAGACCTACAAGCACTTGGAATCAACGACTGGCAAGAGAAGGTCAACCAGAGAGACGAATGGAGACGGATTGTATCTGCAGCAAAGAACCTCAATGACTCGGAACGCTGAAGAAGAAGAAGAAGAATATGTTATGTCTGCTAATGTAAACTCTGTTTGTAGTATGTCTTTATCTGTGTCAGACAGTTTCTTTGTGTATTGTAAGAACCTATTTTGTGTTTGTGTGTTTGCTGGTCAGTTTAGTATTGTTGGAATGTTTCTAATATATGAGATGCCTCTGATTGTTTGTTTCCTTGCATGTCTATTATTGCTCATGTTTGTCTCTTGCGTTTATGTTTTGCTCTATTGTCAGGTGTAGTTTGCTGGAAGTTTCTTGTGATATGTTAGTGTGTTTAGTTCCTAGGAGTTAGGGTTGTGAAAGTGTGTTGCTGGTGTTGTTGTAATTGTGATTCTAGTGAAATATTAAGCCTGCCATTTTTTCTTATTTTAAATGTTTATTTCATACAAAGCAATGTATATTTACAAGGTGTAATGTGTGTTTCTTTTGTTTGTGTATATCGCAGAGCGTTGTCGTTTGTTAGTGTTAAGTGTCACATGTGAGAATAAAACAAATACATACATATGCATTTGAGATAATATGACATTTATGCCATAGTCCATGTAAAAGAAATGTTTTTTTTTCTTAAATCAAGGGCTAGCGGTTCAGCCACACGATAGAGCGACACTCTGAGGCCCCCGCGTTCCCCTGTTTTTATTGCGGACCATTTAGTCCCACCATGAGCCTTTGCTCACGGTGGTCCACCAAGGCCCACAGCTATTGTGAGGAGTTGTGAGGTTTGATTCATTTTTTTTTTTGTTGGTGGCCTTTCAGAAGACTGACAACTACTTTATGATAGCGTTAGTCCTCCAGCTGCCATTAAGCCGGGAAAAAAAAAAGCTGTTATTGCAATACCGTGGAGAAATTTCAAAATGTGTTATAGAATTATCACGCTTATAAAATAAAGCCATCACTTTTACAAAAACTTTGAATATTACTTAAAATTAGGATCCCTTCCTTTGCGGCATATAACTGTCTCTAATTTCTAAGAAAATGTTTGAACTGATTTAGATATATACTACAATTATTTAAATAACGTTGACTTCGGGTCAAGATGGCGACGGACGGTCGTGTTGTTTTGTGACCGATAACTTTTTCGCTTAGGAGAAGGATTTTTTTCATCTCTTGCGTGTAATTTGTGTGCCAGGATGTAAAACCAGGAGTTTATACTCAAGGTCTGCGCCGATGCAACAGAGTTTCGTGCATCGAGCGAAGCTAACCTTGAATGAATTTTTCGCAGCGTGTGTGGTTCTGTGGTGTTCCTTTTTTTCAACATAGGCGGAACAACGTGTATTCTCCGAGCGGTGGGCAGTGAATCACCAAGGCGACGTGGGCGCCGGGCAGGCCGCAAACGGAGAGGTAAGCATGGTTGTTTAAGGCGTTTTAGACTGAAGTGTGATCGTCTAGGCCTCAAGAATAACCATATTTTATATTGGAACTGCGGTAGCGTATAACAAAGGGGCCCTATTCTAGAAAACCTGGTTTACAGGAATGACATTGTAGCGCTCCAGGAGACGAGATTGGGTGATCAGCTACTCCAAATTGCCGGCTTCAAATGTTTCTACAACAGACGGCATCTGGGAATGGTGATTCTTATCCGCGATAGTATGGTTGATTCAGAGCTAGACATGTCTAGCTGGGACAGTGACGACATACAAATACAGGCGGTATGAGTTCAATCCGATCTACCATTTGTGTTGGTTAATGTTTATGCCCGCAACACGAATATGGATTCCCAGAAGTGGCAGATGTTTAAGTGACACATTAGGTCACGAGAGAAATGTTATTTTCTGTGGTGATTTCAACGCTAAAGGCAGATCACGGGGAAACATATTCCCCAACACACAGGCGGAGGTGCTCGAGACAGCACATGAAACCATTGACCTGGTCTGTGTCAACAGTGGCTGTGTCACCAGGACAGCAAGCCGTCCATCTCATGAGGACAGTGCTATTGACCTGGCGCTGGTTTTTCCTTCACTCACTACAGTGTGTAGATGGGGTGTCCTGGAGAACCACGGCAGCGACCACCACCCTTGCAGCATATTGGTGGAGAAGGGCAGAACCAGGCAGCTCAAGTTAAAGGTTAAGACTTTCCAGTATGACAGTACAGGTCACGATGTGGTGAGTAAAATAAGACGTGACAAGCGCAGAAAGCTTCAGGGCAGGAAAAATAGCTGGGAGCAGCCACTTTTGTGGAATTTCGAGGTGGAGGGGTCTGGGTGCATAAGCGTAGTGCTGTAAGGAGATGGCAAACAGCCAAGAAGAACAGAGCTGGCCATCCTAGTCGCTGCATGCACTTAGAAAGAGAGATGCACACAAAAGTATGCTATTTCCAAAAATAAAAATTGAAAACTGATCAAAGTGGTTAAAAGTGAAAAATGGGCAGAGGTATGTCAAAGAGTAAGCACATACAAGTCACTGAAATTGTTCTGGCGACTACATAAAAGCATGAGTGGGGTAGTCAAGAATAAGAGAATTTCTGACTTCCAAGGTGCTGACCTCAGCTGGCAGAGGACTGACTAGGACAAGGGCAAAGCCCTCTTTGAACGCTATCTAGAGCAGAGCAAACAGACAGACATTGAGAGGCCGAAATCTTGCCAAGGAGGTCACCTCAGACAGGTGCAAGCACCAGAACATTTCGGATGAAGACACAGTGACAGTGAAAGAAATCAAGGCTGTGCATCGACGATCAAAAAACAGCGCTCCAGGGCCAGATGGCATAAGATACGACGACATCAATAGGTGTACCGACAACGAGCTAGAGAAACTAGCAGACATGTACAAAAAGAGTATAGGGAGTGCTAGCATCAAGGAGGAATGGTTACACAATTGTCTGATTCCCTTGCTGAAGCCTGGCAAAGACCACACAAAAATGCAGGGATATCGTGTTATAATCATGCAGAATACACTAGGCAAGCTGCTGGAGAAGTTACTTGCCAGAAAAAATATCAAGCCAGCTAGAGAGGCAAGGTGTTTTCCCACCTACCCAGGGTGGGTACCATCCAAAAAGAGAAACCTTGACCCAGTGCAGCAGTTTTCGCCCTTGATGTCTATGACGGTTTCCACTCAGACATTGAAACCTTTGCTGCAGCGATTGATCGTGAGGACGCGTACAACAGAGTATCATTGGATTTTTTAATGCTTCAGCTTCTTGAACTCAATATGAGTCCATTCCTCCTTAGTTGGATGGCTGCAGCCTTCTTCCAACGGAAAGTAGTTTTTAGATGTGACAGTTGGACTTCGGAACCAACAACAATATATCCTGGCCTACCACATGGATCACCATTATCTCCGGTACCGTTCAACGCCTACACTGTGAGAATCACCAGCGAGCTGATCACTGGACCGGGGAGGAGACTCATATGCCGACGATGTTTTAGAGTATCGTCAGGGGAAGGATAGGAATCAGGTTTCTGTGGAACTACAAGCCGAACTCAATCGCATAAGTACCTGATATGTTGAAGCTGGGGCAATGGTCAACCCAACAAAGGCAACAGTGACATGGTTCTCGTTGAATAATCATATTGTCAACACTCCAACACCAGCTGTTAATCTGTGTTCAGAGAGGTGGAAAGAACGCAGGCAAGGAAATACCTGGGGATACGTTTTGATCGAAGCCTTGCTTATATTGAGGTCATAGACCAGGTGATAACAAAGGCCAAGCGGGTTTGGCTGCGATGCAGGTGATGGTGGCAGCAAACTGTGAGCAGCGCCATCTATGTCTTCTGTACGAGGGGCTGGTCATGTCTGTTTTGGAGTATGCAATGGCAATCCTGACTCTCAGCCGTAAGCAGATAGAAAGGATGGAAAGGACACAGAATGAAGCTATGCGTATTATTCTTGGATGTGTTTGTTGTTTGTCAGTCAAGAATGATGATGACCATTCATTTCATCAAGTGGGGTTGAAAGTGTGGAGCCGTGAGTTCTAAGATGGCTGATAAGACCTATTTTGGCTCGAAATGTTCTTTGACAATGTGGACAAAGAATGCTTGACGATTCTGGAGGAGGATTTCCTGCGGTGGTTTTTCTGTCCTGCCTTTTCTTCACAGCTCTTGCAGTCCTGGTTGCCTCACACGTGACTGCACCCTTGCGTAATGATGCACGCCACGAATTTCGGTCTCTGGCTGCAGTCTCCCAAATGTCATGTTGAATTCCAAAAGCATTCTGTGAGATTTTCAGTGTGTCTTTAAAGCGTTTCCTCTGGTCACCTTGGGAGCGTTTACCACAACGCAACTCGCTGTAAAAAATTCGTTTAGGGAGCCTGTTGACTGACATGCAAGTCAAATGACCAGCCCAGCGAATCTGATTCTTCATTAGTAGATGGTCTATGACCATTCACTTTGATATTCGGCACAGTGTGATTAATCCCTGGAGCTGGCTGGTACATAACTACAGTCTTCTCCAAGTTGATATTGAGCCCAAAGATGGCACAGGCATATTAGAAAGCTGAAACATTGTGTTGCATGTCGGCCTCTGAGTTGGCGTATAGAGCGCAATCATCAGCAAACAGGAGCTCTCTGACGGTGTCACTGTTAATTTTGGTTTTAGCTTTCAGCCTTCTGAGATTGAATAACTTTTCATCCATGCGGTAGGTGATGTCTATTCCAATGTCGTTGTTCTCGAAGGCATGCGTCAACATAGCTGAAAACTGCTCAGACAGTTCACCATATTCCTGTACTCTTGTCTCTTGTAGTCGTGTTTTAGTAAAGCTCACAATCTACTTCTCGTTTATTTTGGGTAATTCATTCATTGTACTCTTGCCTGCATACCATCATGAAATAGCCGCACTATTTGGACAAACTTTCGTGGACAGCCATATTTTGCCATAATCTTCCACAGTCCTTCTCTGCTGACGGTATCAAAAGCCTTGGTAAGGTCAATGAAAGTGGAGAACATTTCGCAGTTCTGTTCCTGGCATTTCTCTTGAAGCTGCCTTGCAGCGAAAATCATGTCATCAGTTCCTCGTTCTTTTCTGAAGCCACATTGACTCTCAGGAAGAAGACCTTGATCGAGATGGGCTGTGAGGCGATTGAGAAGAATTCTGGCGAGTATCTTCCCTGCAATTGAAAGCAAGGAGATGCCTCGGTGGTTGTCACAAGATTGACGGTTTCTTTTACGTTTGTAAAGGTGGACTATTGACGCATCCTTCAAATCTTGTGGCATGGTCTCGTTCACCTATATGTTTGTAAAGACTTGGTGAAGCTGCTCTGTTAGGACCGACCCACCTGCCTTGTATATCTCTGCTGGGATGGAGTCAAGACCAGGTGCTTTGCCGCTGGAGAGTTGCTGGATGGATTTGTATACTTCCACGATGGTTGGCAGGTCATCAAGTGTATCATTAGTGAGAACTTGAGGAAGGCAGTTGATGGTTTCATCATCGAAGAAGGAAGCTGCATTTAAGATGTTGCTGAAATGCTCTGCACAGCATTGAAGGATTTCTTTCTTATCGGTGACCAATGTTTCCCCATCTGCACTGAGGAGGGGAACTATGCCTGGTGATGAAGGACCATAGACCGCTTTCAGTGAGTCGTAGAAGTTTTTCATATCATGTCTGTCAGCAACGCCTTGAATTTTATCAGCTTTGCTGCTCAGCCAGGAGTCCCACATGTGCCGAAGTTTCTGCTGCACTACTCTCTGAATGTTATTGAAGGCATCTCTTTTTTATGTTGAATTCGGGTCATTCAAATGTGCCTTGAGGAGAAGATGTTTTTTCGGCAAGCAGTTGGTTGATGTCTTTGGAATTTTCATCAAGCCAGTCTTTATGCTTTCTGGGGGCTTGACCCAGGATTTCCAAAGCAGTGTTGTAAATTATGTCTTTTTGGGCTCTCCACTCTGTTTCAGCATCCTGTTTAGCTGCAGCATTGTGCTTGAGGCGGTCTTCCCGCATATTTTCAAACGACAGCTGCATTTTCTTGCTGTTTAGGCCGGTGACATTTAGTTTATATTTACCCCTTAAGGACGCCGTGGTGGTTTGATGTGTATGTTTATTTTCAAGATAATGAGACGATGATCTGTCCAACATTCGGCACCACACACGGATTTTGTCACCTGAACGTCTTGTCTGTCACTCCTCCTGATGATGTCATAGTCAATGAGGTGCCAGTGTTAAGAGCGACGGTGCATCGACGATATCCTATTTCTCAAGGGACGACGGAAAAATTGTGTTGGTAATCAGGAGATCGTGTTCGGCACATGTCTGAAGGAGGAGGAGTCCGTTGCTGTTACAATTTCCGACTCCGTGTTTTCCAATAATGCCTACTCTGGCATTGAAATCCCCAAGGAGTATACGTTTGTCTCTTTTGGGAACAGATCTTAACACATTGTGCAGGTCCTCATAGAACTTGTTCTTGACATCATTTTTATTGGTCATTGTGACATATTGGGAAGTTAGAATCAGTACCCTCCTCGACATACCCCACAATGAAGTAACGCTATGAGTATGGGACTAATTTCATTTGGAGGGGATGGGTCCGTGGAAGCCAAAGTGTCCCATAATAGCTCTGGAAATCTAGGGGTTTCCCAGGAATGTTATTTCTTCCCTCCAAAATCTTCCTTCCCGAAAAGAGAAACTTATTTAGCTCATGAGTCCCCCACCTATGATCACTTTTCCCTTTTAGGTGAAATGGTCACAGGAAATTTATAAGATTTAAAGTTCCCTTTTCTGAGTAACCTGGAACCTGGGAGATTACAATAGAACAGAACTTTGCTGTCTATTCGTGTTTACCCAGTCACCTGTAGTTCCAGATTCTACAATTATGTTGTGTAGTTTCATTAACTAAACACATAAATAATAAAATGTTTTGTCACACAACAATGTACTGGACAGAAGAATGCAGCAAGAGTTAATTTTGTTTATTAACCAAAAAAAGCTGTGGAAGTAATCAGTGAAGCATTATGATCATATGAACAATACACATCAGTCTTTAGAATAATGTTCTATAGACACCATGGAGAATAGAACTCCTAAAAGTTCTCAATGTGGTTCTGTCTTTTCATCTCTGGACCATCCCACTTATTTCCTATCAATGTCTGCATTTCACAAATGTTCTGCTTGTGAACCTTCAGTTAGTTTATTAGTGAAAAACTTTGAATTAAACAGTCTACACAAAATAAGATCTGGAGAGATTCATAAAATACTCTCCTCTCTCTGGAAGTTCTTGCTGGTTCCTGAGTTAATTAAATGAATCACTGACTATACACAGTCCTTCCTTATTAATTTGTCATTCAGACTTCTGTCGTGATTTAGATACTCTGCAATGAGGTATAAAATGATCCTAGTGATCTTAGAAATGTTTCTGCAATTCAGATATTGTTAATCATCAGAATGATCATGAAGCACAGATCAGTTTTGGGCACAGTTCAGTGGGGACTCATTGATCAGATTAACTCCTGACCACAGATCCCTTGTGCACCTCTTTATCACAGAACTGCTCATGGTTTGCAGATCCATGGTACCTTATTGGGCAATGATCTGCAACTCTGGATCATGACAATCTGTGAACACCGTCATCCTCACCTGAGGTGGATAAACATGGTGAACCTATTTATATCTAGTCAATGGATGATAATTCTCCAGTTGACAAGAATGGAAAGGGCTACAGACAGAAGTTCCAGCAGGTAGCAGATTCAGGAAGTACTACAAGTTAGAGCTTCAGTGTCTCTTATTTGTACTGGCATTAGACCTCAGCAATTGTAGTTGGCAGGCCCTCTTATCCTGCCCCTGTACATGGTGATCTGTTGACTGATGTTCTCACAGAGGACACAGACACAGTGAATGACAAGGCGAGGAGAGGAATGATGGAGAGTTAATGATAAAATGCACCCAGCATAACTGATCCTAATTAGTAATGGAACAGAACAGGATGATTGTTTAAATTTCATAAACTCATGACACCATCAGTGCTGCCTCAATTGTTTTAGTCTGCCTGGTTCCTTTCCTGTTTATACCTTCTCACCTCTTCTGTCATTGCCTTTACTTACTTCTTCTGACACTGGGGTGGTAATCCCCTTGACAGTTTAGAAGTGCTTATGCATGGAAGCATACTATATGTTTCTCCTTTACTTACTCTGTCAAACAGGGTGATGCTTTAACAAAACTGCATTCCACATGTTGAATCCAAGTAATAATGTAAAGAAACATACATTAAATATTTTCTCTCTTATGTTAATATAAGTAACATATAATTGGTATGAATGTGGAGGTCTGTGTGAAACATTCCTTATGAGGATTTACACTGCCTCTCATTCATTAACACACATATATATATATACATATATACGGAGTGAAAGAAAGATGAGAGGACACAATGCACTCATTCTCTCATTGTAACACCAATCTTCTTCTTTATTCGTTCACTTGAGTGCTGGGGCTGGGCTGTTAGCTTGACTGTGATTCGGTCAGAGTGCTAGATACAGGGTCATAATGCGTTCGAATAATCACAGCAGTATAAATGCTGGACCAGACATTGATGCTAAACATTTATACACACAATCTGTCTTCACGCCACGGACATATAAGATCAGAGGTAGAGCCTTTCATTCCTCCGTCTCCCATTCGCGTGTGTTGACGATTCGCTGTGGATTGGAACTAAGGCGACACATAGCACACAGATCATAGTTTATCCTGTACTAAACCTGCTCTGAACGCAGTCAGAAAGCTAGTAGGATTTAGACTCAAGAACAGGAAACAGTCTGGGCATAAGTGAGCCTCTTTTCACAGCCTAAGACATAGTGTTTGTACAGCAACTCCTCTGGAAACTAGAGATAGATGGAGTTAGATATCTACACCAGTACTGGCAGAGAGTAGCCATTTTGGGAATGGGTGAAAGTTGGCGGCTATCTTCGGATAGAAGAATATATATATTCATTTGTGCCGAAACTCTCTCACACACACACACACACTCATACATAAAGCTTTACCTGACTCATAAGCCCAAACTCAGCCATAATTTAGTCTGAAGTCTTCCCATGAATCAGGCAGAGGGACATACAGATACAATGGACTCTTACTGAAACCACATCTGGCTTCATTGACGGACGATCTGCATGTGCCAAATGTTAGCGTCTGTGAACCCAAAACCTATCACGCCGACGCGAGTCTTCTAGGTTACCCAATGAATAGAGCAGGCTTAGACCACATGATCTGTCCATCCTCCCGTGTGTTGCCGGGGCCCATAAAGGAAGCAAAGAATACTAACACTGTTACCTACCATGCATGTCGTAAGAGGCGACTAAGGAGGCTTGATGGTTCCGTCGCCCTGCTACTGAGTAAGTGCGTGGCGTGACACTGTGAGCTGTGAGTTTCGTGTGAAATGTTTTTGATTCTGCCCGAGTTGTTTTGGAACGTGACTGCATGTTCGGAGCGATGGCAGCTGGCTATGTCCCAGAGTTGACCGGTTTTTGCCTTATGCAGAAATGCGTGGCTGCTGGGCTTCTGGTTGAGTGCCACTACCATCGACGATGAACTGTAATTTCGTGGACTGTGTGGGTGAACATCTAGGAAAGATCCAGATAGGAAAATGACTGCCGAGTCCATCAGAGATGAACTGAGTGTTTCGTGGGTTACTATCGTGTTGACATTCTGGCTGCGGCATTATGTACAGTGTATCTGTGCGGGCTGTTTGTCGAGACTCCTGTCTTTTCCACTTTTCACAGTGGGCAGTGGGGAGCGTTTTGTGTGATATTCACTGGCACAGGAACGGAGCATAATGGGGACGACCCGTTGCTGTCAAGTTGGAACCGCGACTAACTTCTTCTTCTTCTTTCGTTCGCCTGAAATATGCTTATAACTGCAATGTTGTCTCTCGTATGAATCCAACAGTCTTTTTTAGTTCATTCAGCGGTCCATAGAGTTTATCTTCCACTGTTGTCTCTCTAGGCCAGAAGGTTCGCCTGGATATGTTGTAGTTTGGGCAATCCTGGAGTATGTGCTCTGCTGTCTGCGACGCCAAACCACATGTGCACATGGCTGAGTCACCAATCTTGAATTTTGTATACATAACTAACTAACTAACTAATCTGTCCATCACTGGGTGTCACAGCTATTAATAGTGCTGACGCTACATTCCTAGCATTCCAATGCTTCCTAGTGCGAACGCTTTTGGAGAGAAGTGTGTTTTGTAGTTGTGCTGTTCAGAAGTGAACAAGACGGAGTGCGCAATAATGCGACAGTCATAGTAGATGCTTAGACACTCACAATGGCTGCATGCTTCCTTCCATACAGCAGGGGCAACTTAATGGCCATAAGCCTGTCGTTTAAAGCCTTTGGAAATCCAGCTAGTTTGTCAACCAGGGCCGACTTAAGGGCAAATCCCACACCGGATTGGCGTCTTTCCTCGTTTTTCCTTTCACTCAAGAAGAATGTGTAGCCGGCACGTACTTCACAGATTTGACCTTCTTCTTCTCAAGGCTGCAATGTCGATGTTGTACCTGATCAGCTCTGTCCCAATCAGTGCTGTTCATTTCTCTGGGCCTGACGCGCCTTCTCTATCAAATAGGGTGCGTACATTCCAAGTTCCGATTGGCAATGGAATATGGTTTGCTCTTTTAGCTTTACCTGTTTTAAATTTGTTTGTTGTCGACCGCAGTAAAGGGTACCCATCAACTGCGGCTCGCTGGTTAGGTAATGATGGATCAGACAATGTTTAGGGCATCTTTTCTAGCCCCTTCCTCATGCTATGGAGGTGAGCAGTGGTTTCACATAGAGGGCTGCTCAGTCGCTCTGGAGACTGCCGAATCTCACTGCTGTTCCGGTCAGTAGAAGTCGACCATATTGCCTGAGCCGCCTGTGTGCAGGTCTGCGACTACGGCTGTTGACGTACCAACGCCTACTGCTTCGCTGCTCGCCCATAGCCACAGGGCTTGAAGGTGATATATGAAGTTTGATGTAGCATGACTTGCGCGATGAACTGGATTAAAGTGAGCAAATTTGTGCAATTCGTCGACCTCACACTTTCGCCTGAGTCCATCTGAGTCCAGTGACAAGACAAGTCTAGACGACTGGAGACGAATACAGGTGCAGTGAATGACCAGGGCGGTCTTCGTGCCTTGCCGTGCTCAACGTTCAACAACGCTTTGCAGGTAAACGCCGTCTTGCCCGTTGAATCAAGAATGATTTCTTCCGCGCAGTCTACAGAGTCCTACATGCTGGGTAGGCATACCATAGTTCACCTATTGGTTTCACACGAAATCGCCTACCAACGCTTGGTTTAGCCAGCCTGTCACAACTGTTGCCCTGGGGGTGGGGGTGGGGGTGGCCGCTGTCGAATGCTGACAACTACTAGGAGCCACAGGCATGAGCTGGATGTCAGGCTTGGACCAGTGGGAGATATGTCTTGAAAAGAGCCCACACAGTCATCCTTACCAAGGGTACTACCAAAGCCTGAAACCCCGTACTCCCCCACCACCACCACCATCGGCTAATGAAATTAGAACATTATATACCACAATAAGAAAGAAGCAAACAGCTTTTTTTGGTCACGTGATGAGAAGAGACTGAAAAGCTGAACAGCGCATAAATGCCTTTGAAAATAAATGTTATAGATGGGTTCTAAGAATATCTTGGGTAAAGAAAAGAACAAATGCAAATTGCATAAGATATATATAAATACAAATGCATCCAGAATTCAAGAGCTGAATATTGGAGATGGTTGGCTATTAAAGACGATACAACAAAGAAAATTGATACATTTTGGTCACTCGAAACGTCATGCAAGTTTGGAGAGAACAATAATGGAGGGGTATATGCCAGTTAAGAGAGGAAGAGGAAAGCCAAAGAGAAGATGGGTGCAGGATGTGGGGGATGATCTCCAGATGGGTGTATAGGACGTGGGACATCTTGCTTGTGATCGAGAAGTTTTCCGGAAGGTTGTTATGGCAGCCAGGTTGTGCAAAGGACATACTGCTGAATGAATGTGATGAGAAAAGAGGCATTGGAGAACATCGTGACAACTGGAAAGATCGAGGGGAAGAGAGGTAGAAGCAGACCAAGAGAAATGATGCTGGATGGATTGCGACGGTGGCATGGAGGAATATCAACGGCAGAATTGATCCAGGAAACCAAAGACCTAATTCTGTGGGAAATCATGAACGCCTACGCCAGTCGGCATGGAACTTGATGATGGTTGTGATGTTGGTCTAATTGTGATTGTTCTGAAATTGTTGGCCTGAAAAAGGCCGGAAAAAATTCATTGTGCAGTTTCTTCAGACATTATATAAGCGAGGATAAAACATTAAATGTAATAACGTTGAGAAATGGTAAAATTCATTACAAAATTATCACACCTATAAAATAAAGCCATCAATTTTCTAAAATCTTTGAAGATTACTTACAATTATTATCCCATCATTTATGGTGCAGTCACCTGTCGCTAATTTCTTAGAAAATTTTTGTAAAGATTTAGATAAATACTATAATTATTTAAATCACGTAATGCATGTATACCTCCGTTTGTTATGTCCCTTGATATAGATGTTATGTTGTGATGTGTGTTCCTACCTCAGCATACACTGGAAGTTTAATAGTGAAAGCTTGTATTCATTCGGCCATGCTGACCTCAAAAAGTAGCCTTCACTTGGTAGACATTTATTTATAAGGAAGCCGCCGAGGATAGACAGAAGTGCTGGTAAGGTTCTACAATGAGTCTGTATGGTACTGGTGATTTGTCTTGTGATGATGAAATCATACTGTACCTCATAAATTTCTACTAAACGCCGAGAAGGTGTATATATAAATATAGCATTATGTGTTAATCAGTTTTACTTTAGATTTTGTTATCCCATATTCGATGATATCATTATCCATAGCCCGTTCAACCTCAGAAGACAAGTTATACCAGGATTCATCCCTGGCTCAGATTAATAATTTGACCTAGTCAGCCACAAATAGGATATTAATAATAATAATAATAATAATAATAATAATAATAAAACTTTAAGTGTGTGTGTGTGTGTGTGTGTGTGTGTGTGTGTGTGTGTGTGTGTGTGTGTGTGTGTGTGTGTGTGTGTTTCCCCTTTAAACTTGTATTTTGTACAAAACAGTGTGTATTTACAAGGCGCATTGTGTGTTTTCATTTACATTTGCAAATACAACAAATGCATTCACAGATTCATTTACATTTGCAAATACAAAAGATACATTCACATACACAAGTGATATAATATACATTAATATGCCCGCATGGCCGAATGGATACGAACGCGTGTTCTTAAACATCCGGTGTGCTGATGCCGAGGTTAGCGATACAACCCCAACACCGGACAGATGGACTAATAAGTTGACCTGTCGTCCTTGAATTGGGGACGTTAATTACAAGTACCTCTGAAGTCGGAATGGGTTTGCCTTTGGCGAGGGATACTGTTAATAGGGAAATCTAACCCACACGCAAAATTCAGTCCATCATTGCTATAAATAGTGTGTATGGACTACGCTCGAGTTCAAAGCTAGCCAGCGCAAAAGAAATATACATTAACGGCATGGGGCAATTACATACACATTACTTGTATGTCTTCCTCTACACACGGTGTATGTTTTCCTCATCTCTCTCTCTCTCTCTCTCTCTCTCTCTCTCTCTCTCTCTCTCTCTCTCTCTCTCTCTCTCTCTCTCCCTCTCTCTATTTTGCAAATGTTTATTGAGTGTTGAAGATATTGCATTCTGCATGGTACGTAAGTTTACATGCGTCCTGTGTGTTTAGTGATTTGTACTTGTAGCAAACGGCTTCGGGCGGAAGAGCGCAATTGGGAGGGTACAAGCCTTACCCTGGTGCGAGGAAATGCAACCTAAAGACAAAATGTCATGGCAGGGCAGACCAGGCCCTAAGCCTTGGTTGGCGGCTGGTCTAGGATCGAAGCTCCGACACGCGGACAATTAGAGCATTGCTTTGCTGATCCGGCAGCTTCTGCAGCTTGTCTTGTTCCAGATGTAGGGGTGTTACCTTTCCTCTGGAGTGAACTAGGCAGGCCGAGAGAGGGATCATGCTGCATGGGCAACACATGATCTCTATATTTTAGCCCAGGCTTTGTTCTATGGAGAGGCAATAACTCCATCCCTTACAACTATCGTCTGTCAAGACGGCAAGGTGCCAATAAATGACTTGTAGCAACGTGCTTTGCATGTCTAGAGTATAATATGCGACTAGTTATAGCATTCTCACCAATGTGTGTGTGTGTGTGTGTGTGTGTGTGTGTGTGTGTGTGTGTGAGTGTGTGTGTGTGTGTGATGCTTGTGTTTACCTTATTTCATGCATCCTTTTAATAAACCCACAGTTGACCGAAATTCTTACATATTTTATGTAGTCTCATTTACAACTAGAAAATATATAGACTTAATGTTACATTGTAGTTAAAGGTTGATGAAACATTTTCTCTAAAACTAGAATTGTTCGAATTTAAACAAAACTAACATTTTCATTAAGTATTAGTAACGAAGCCTTGTTACAAACCTTTGAGAACAAAATTTTAAGACGCATCTTTGGACCCATTAGGGATACACAAAGTGGAGAGTGGAAAAGAAGAAGTAACAAAGACATTTATGATCTGTTTAAGTCCCCGCTAATCACTGGTATCATGAAGGCTAATAGACTACAATGGCTGGGGCATATAGAAAGAATGGAAGATAATAGGGAAACAAAACTCGCTTACACTCAGGAAATAAATGACCGTAGACCCCGAGGTAGACCAAGAAGGCGGTGGAGAGATAATACATGTACAGACCTACAAACACTTGGAATCAACGACTGGCAAGAGAAGGTCCACCAGAGAGACGAATGGAGACGGATTGTATTTGCAGCAAAGAACCTCAATGGCTCGGAACGCTGAAGAAGAAGAAGAAGATTAGTATATCTACTTGGTTATTTGCTGTGTTAAATGTTCATTACCTTGTATTGCTTGCATACATGTTCTGTAGAATTGTGGTAACGGGACTTAATAATGTGATGGTTTGTTATCTATTTCCTTACGTCGGTGTATTCTAATTGCAATGTAGAATAATGCTAGTGAGTGTTGGTCTGGATGATTGATGATGTCTCATACGTGGTTGACTACTAATGCTTGTATATTGTTGTGCACGTCTTGTAGTGCTAGTCCTCCGTGTTTCCTATTGCGTATTAATGTTTTGTGTTGTTTTACTGTGAATTGTGTTGTTGGAGATTAAATTTATGGTGTTTTTGTTTATGTGTGTAATTGTCTGGTTTGGGGTATTTAACACTAGCTAACTATATTATCTTAGGAATGAAGAAGGTGTTTACAACTGTGCTTCTTCTAAAAAATGGATGACTTGTATTTATGCCTATGTAGTATATCTATAATTTGTTATGTCAGTTTATAATTTTGTTTATTAGTGTTTGTGGCTGTTAGATCTGTCTGGAAATCCGCTTTATTCTTCCACTTTTTCAGACCTATTATTTTAGACTTCTGTATGTTTATTTTGGACCCACTTCCTTCAAAAACTAACTGTCTGAAGGTGTTAAGTATGCTCCTCATGGATGTGGTAGTTTTAGAGAAGAAAGGGGTGTCATGTGCATATGCAATTAGTTTCCACTCCCCAAACATTTGTATAAATGTACCTTTATGGTTGGTGTCCCGTCTAATTGCTTCTAAGCGTGGTTATAGTGTGAGTACATACAAGATTGGTGATAGTGGACACCTGTCCCTGGTGTCCAAGGAAAATTTTATGTCGGTCCGAGAAAGTGAAAAGTTTGGGAAGCACTGATGTAGGATATGATGCAAGTGTTGGGGAGTTCTTGTTTGTGTAAAGATTCTCGGTAGACGTTTAGAAGGAAATTTCCTAGGATAGGAGAGAAGTGTTGGCAAAATTCTACAGCGAGTCCACCTGGTCCTGGTATTTTTGCACTTGATTGAGTGCATGTGTTATACCAAAAATGTAAGCCCTCTGTCTAGTATGTCTTTATCTTTGTCAGATAGTTTCTTTGTGTATTGTAAGAACCTATTTTGTGTTTGTGTGTTCTGCTGTATATAGGTCAGTGTAGTATTGTTGGAATGTTTCTAATATATGTGTTGCCTCTGTTTGTGTGTTTCCTTTCATGTCTATTATTGCTCCTATTTGTATGTTGAGTTATATGTTTTGTTGTATTGCTAGGTGTTGTTTGCTGATAGTTTCTTGTGGCATGGTAGTAAGTTTAGTTCTAATGAATGCATCACATAATGGTGTTGCTGGTGTTGTTCTAATTGTGATTCTAGTGCGTGTAGGTGTAGTGCATTCCTGTCGATCTGTTTTGTGAGTTGATTACTGTTTATATAATTTGTTCTTGTTGTAGTCTGCCTGCTCTTCAAAGACTAAAACAACTAAATAAATTATGAAGTGGCATAGACAGAACTACAAAAATTAGATTTTTAAGAGCATGCATCTTTCCCATTGCAACATACGCCTGTGAGACATGGACACTTACTAATCAAGCTGAACAGCGCATAAACGCCTTTGAATATAAATGTTACAGGCGAGTTCTAAGAATATCATGGGTAAAGAAAAGAACAAATGCATCCATACTTCAAGAGTTGAATATTGACGAAGGTTGGCTATTAAAGACGATAAAACAAAGAAAATTGAAATATTTTGGTCACTTGAAACGTCACGAAAGTTTGGAGAGAACAATAATGGAGGGGTATATGCCTGGGAAGAGAGGAAGAGGAAGGCCAAAGAGAAGATGGGTGCAGGATTTGGCGGATGATCTCCAGATGGGTGTATCAGACGCGGGACATCATGCTTATTATCGAGAGGTTTTCCGGAATGTTGTTATTTGAGCGAGGTTCTGCAAAGGACATGCTACTGAATGAATGAATGAATGTAGTCTGCCGTTGTCAATGATGGATGCAGATTGTTGTACTCTATTACGTATTTTATTCTTTTGTAGATCCCCTATTTGTGTTATTTTATCGGTGCGTTTACTATTAGTGTATGTTAGAATAAGGTGTTTTATGTGTTGTGTTTGTGTTAATGTTGTTATGTGCTTTGTGATCTATGTCGTGTAATGTTTCTTGTATGTGTTTTGTGTGTATTATGTGGTGTGTTGCAGGTGGTATTTTCTGTCTAGTTTGGCTGATCAATTGTGAACCCTATTTTTGTGTGTTGTTGCAAAGTTATTAGGGTGTCTGTGTCTGAAAGCTTCTTATAAATTATGTGTGTCTAAGGTATTCTGTAGTTCATACTGTTGGTGTATTCCATTCTTGTCACGTCTCCTTAATTGTGTATTGATTCCTGCTTTACAACCCCCCCCCCCCCCCCCCCCTACAATATCCAAATCTGAGTGTACAACATTGAAATCCCCTGCAAGGATAATATTTTGTCCTCTGTATGTTTGTGTAAGTAGGGTGTCTAATTCTTGGTAAAAAAATTGGTTGATGATTGTAATTTGGTGGTGCATGTATGTTCACTATGGTGTATGCATGCATGGTATTTTCTACCTGTATTATGCAGAATCGTCCCTGGTCATCCGTGTCTGTTCTAATAATATCCCACCTGTCTGATGTCTGCAGTATAGCTGTTCCTGACCCGATTTAATGTAAGCCTAAACTAAAGCATAAATATTTGAGACCTAGCTGTGTGGTGATATGTTGTGCGAAAGCTTTTGAACATATGTTTGTTTCTTGTAGTAGTATGAAGTGTGGATTATGTTTGCTTATAAGTGTGATGATGTGTTGTAATTTTGTACGTTTATCACAAATGTTTAAAGTAAAAACAATTAAATCACTAGTCACTGTAATGTTAGTAAAAACAAATAAATGAGGTATAATTACTATATACATTCCATGATAGGCACGTCTAGACGAGCATGTTGTCAGTAACAAAAGTTTAAGCGAGAGGATCATCTTGATCCTCGTTCTTATCACTTGTGTCGGTGTCTACAAAGAGCGTGTCTGGTACGATGTATGTGTCTTCTTCTCTTGTTCTTCTTGTTCCTTTTCCTTTGTCTTGTAAGTGGTGTTTTTGATTTTTTCCTTCTTTTCTGGTATGTATCTAGTCGGTGATAGATCGCATATTACTGTGTCAAAGCTGTGTTTTGATTGCAGTAGTCTTCTGTCTGCCCGTTTTCTCTTTATTGGATTGCTGACGATTTGAAAACCGTTAGTTGTCATTCTTTGGGTTGTATTCTTGTGTGCTATTTTCATGTGTGCTCCTGTCCTCTTGTGTGTTGGCTTGACTAGTGAAAGTTTGTGTCAGCTCAGTTCTTTTCTGTGGAAGAGTTTCTCTTACGAGTGGCGGGAAATCTTCTTGACTGTGTACATCAACTGCTGCTGCTGTTGGTGTCATCGGTGGTCGTCTACTAGGACATTTATTTACCCAGTGGTTGTCTTGGCCACACACCGGGCAATTGGTCTTTCTCCCCGGCATTGTGATCAACACTCTGTAATTATTACTCGCTGTCACCGCCTCACTTGCACATTTAGTAAAGGGCTGCAATTCCAGCCCAAGGGAAACCATTGAGTCGAGCAGGACCCGAGTAATCTAGAACCTTCTCAAAAGAGATGGTCACCAAGTCCATGATTCCGTGGACACTGATGTGGCCCGCCTAATGCGGGGTCCACGAGGAACTCGGACAGAGTTACCGCCCGTGTCTAGTTAGGACACGCGGAGACCGGCAGAGGACAGATGGACTTGAGAGAGGCAACAGGGCCTGCCTTTGAGGGACTCTATAGATACCAATAGATATATAGACATAGGCTAGATAGTTTGCTAGACTGTTAAATGATACTTATGTGTTTGATGTTTACTATTTGGGAGATGTAATATAGCGCGGGTCTGTTTACCCACTGCGCCAACGCATACTGTATATGTAAATACAATAAATATTCGATCTCATAACGAACAGATTTATTGTTGCCTGTATGAACCCAAGTTTAGTTACCTAGATACGAGCAAGACTATGACAGGCTTTTTGGGGGCTAGTTTTCCGGTTTTGGCATAGAATGTTTTCTTAAAAACCTGTTAAATGCCATGTAAAAGTAATTATGTAAGCATATCACATTGATTTTTGATAACACATTGATTCGTTTAAATCAAAGAAATTGTTAACGTTGTAAATTTACATAAAACTAGTAGCTATCTAGCGATAAAATAGAAGTAATCTGAGTCCCTCGGCAATGTCTCACCATTGCCTCCACAGCGCCTCTTTATTTTGATTCTGTAAACAATTTTTTTTTTTTGACATGTTACTATTTTGACATTTTTTGTGTGTGTGTGACAGTGACTAATGTGTTCTCGCTCCACGAGCAGATTGTTCCGCAACAAGTGCCGCGTCCAACCGATGAAACCTTTCCAACAGGAACGAGAGTGCAAGATAACATCGAGGAACTTCAAAATTCAGAGCTAAGTTTCACCTCATACTCATTGTACTTCTAAGCTGTACTTCTCATGTTTCATCAATGTATTATTTTGTATCATATTGATTTCTTTGCATATTCATAAGTTTGCACCAACATAACCTTGCATTTTGATTTACACATTAATAATTAAGGGAGTTAACAACATTTTCGAGTACACAACATTCCTTCTAAGGGATTTAACTTAGAAACATTACATACAAGTAAAACACAAAATGTCTTCCTTAGATAAATGCATTGAGCAAGGAATAAAGTTAGGTTATAAAGAAGAGAAATTGTCAGAATGGGCACAGAAAACACACGCAGAAAATATTGCCCGTGAAGAAAGAGCGATAGAAAGAGAAGAAAAGAAATCTCAAATGGAGGCCGAAGAGAAGAAAATTCAGATGCAAATAGATGAAAAGAAATTGCAGATGCAAGCAGAGGAAAAGAAATTCCAAATGCAAATGCAAGCAGATGAAAAGAAATTGCAAATCGAGGCCGATGAAAAGAAATTACAGATGGAACTTGAGGCCGCCGCCAAACAGGCCCAGTTGAATGCCGAGACACAGATTAAACTAAAACAGATGGAAATGGAGTCCAACACAGAAATATCAATAAATAAGTTAAGAAGCAAAGAAGAGGAACACAAATATAATAAATATAAAGGTCTCGTGAAGGCTTTCTGTTCTGGAGATTCCATCTCCGCTTACTTAGAAAATTTTGAATGTCTCATGTCTCATCACAAAATCAGTAAATCAGATTGGGCATTTATTCTAATGAGAAATTTGGCTCTTGAACCACTAAAAGTAATAGAAACAATACCACAGGAAATGCGAGAAGACTATGAGTACCTAAAACAACGCATTCTCCAACATTTTTCTTTAGACACTGCAGGTTACCAACAACAATTTGCCAAATTATCTCCACAACCAAACCAAACCTTCATAGATTATGTCAGTACAGTCCAAGACATATGCACAAAATGGATTAACTCGGCTAAAACCAACAATAGCCATGATAAACTTAAGGAACTAATTATAATAGATAAAATAGTTAGCACCATCCCCACACCTTTTGCCAAGTTCTTAAAACAAATGGATTGTAAGAGCATTCAGGAAATCGAGGCGAAAGGAAATGCATTTTTTTTACAGCAAATAGGGATATTTTTCAACATAATATAAGTCACAATGATACAGCAGCTGCAGTAGTGAACACCAAATACTCCAAACAATCACAGAGCAGATTTAAACCACGATCCAATGTCGGTAAAGTAGTAAGGTGCCAATATTGCAATTTTCATCACGACAGTTACGGTATGTGTGACAAATCACCCACCTACCCTGAACACCTCAAAAAGATGGTAGAGAAGCAAACAGCTAAACGCATGGCTTACCACAGAGCAATTAAATGTTATTTCTGCAATAGCTGGGGTCACTATAATAAAGATTGTGAAGGCCAAAAGTTATTGAAACAGGCCAATGCGGCATTAGTAGAAACGTCGTCTGACGAAGAGCTTCAGTCACTAAATGAATGTGAAAATCAACACGACAATGAAAGCGAGCTTGGGAATGCTGTACACGTCATAAACACCATAACAGACAATAATTGCAACACCTGTACGAAGTTCCAACTTGACACAACACTACATTGTGGTCACATAATCCCAATTGCAAATGAATTAGCTAACGCTGCCTTATCATCTACAGGCAAGCTAGTTTTTTATACAGGGTGTGTTAACAACAAAAAGGGCACGTTAATTCGTGATTCCGGCGCAACTCTCTGTGGAGTGAGGAGAACATTAATAGACGCTAAAGACTACACAGACAAACATGTGACGTGTCGCACATTTTCAGGTACAATAGAGAAATACCCCCTTGCTTTGGTCGAAATTCAAACACCGTTCATATCGGGGCGAGTATTGTGTGCTATCCTTGAAAATCCCGTCGCGGATATTATACTTGGTTTTTTACCCAACATACATCCATGCTCTGAAACAGAAATAAAAAGGTGGGAGCAAAAACACGGTATCCACCACAGAAATAGCAACACAAAAGAGAAACACCATTCTTGCTTGTCTCAAACTGCCAAAATACCAAGGGAGACAACCACTGAGGTAATTCAGGAAGAATTTACCGAGGTGTACAATGCAGGGGCGGTCGAATCAAGAAACGATACGACCGAATTAAAACCTCGAATTGAGGATGCGACCAAACTACCAAGTACCGAACCTGTAAATGTGCAACAAGACACACAACACACAAACGCAATAACACGACAGACAACCCACAAAACCAACACCGACCAACTACAGGAATCATTAGAAATAGTAGCGCCAAACTCAACTAACATCACTTTTGGAAATGAACAGGAAAATGACCCTACACTAGCACCATACTTTAAGTTAGTAGGCCTTAAGCCAAAATTAACAAAGAACGCATCGTGGACATTTAGGCTACAGAACAACATCTTAACTAGATTTTACACAACAAACCAGACCACGACACAGCAAATAGTGCTACCACAAGCACATCGAAACAAAATTCTAAAAATAGCCCATGACTCCCCTTTTGGAGGTCATATGACATACGAAATGACCAAGGCTATTATCCTGACCCAGTTTTATTGGCCAAAGTTTGACCAGGATATTAAAACCTTTTGTACATCTTGTGTTATATGTCAGAAACTGGTCAACAAGGGGAATAACCCTACTGTATTCTCTTTAAATAGAAACTTGCAATTATTCCATATAAATATGTTGAAACCATATTATGTTAGACAGGACAATGAGACAAATGAACTGACTCAACGAACTGGTGACGGAGACGAAACGACAATTTCTCAACGAAATGACACCTCGACAAACGAAGCATCGTTAACTACACACTCTTACGACAACGAAAACGACGAAGACATATGGACATTACCGACAATCTGTGATATCGACATCGACGACAAATTTGACGACATATTGACAACGATTGATCTCGACGACGACGACAATGACATTGAAGACAATTTACAAACAGTGGCATCTGTGGTAAATCAGACAGACGTGGACAACACTGAAATCCCTGTACCAATCATGACTGACGACGGAAGTATAAGTGACATACATATCTCTGACACTTTGACACAACAACAGCGACAAGACATTTTGACTATCCTCGACGAATATAAATCTATCTTTTCTAACAAACCTGGACGCACTGATAAAATAACACATTCAATTGTGCTGACAGATCTGAGACCGGTCAAATGTAGACCATATTCTATTCCTCTCCATTACAGATCTAATTTAGATAAAGAAATTTTAGACTTAGAGAAAAATGGCATTATTCAAAAATCGATGTCTCAATATTCGTCACCGATTGTTCTGGTGAAGAAAAAGGACCAGACAATTCGTTTGTGCATTGACTATCGAGTATTAAATACAAGAACAACAACAGATGCAGAGCCAATGAACAGCTGTGAGGATCTTATCTTAAATATGGCTCAATCATCCTTATTTTCTAAGACCGATTTAGCTAAAGGATATTGGCAAGTTCCATTACACCCTTCTTGTAGACATATAACAGCATTCGCAACACCTCTCGGCTTGTACGAATGGCTATATCTTCCGTTTGGGCTCAAGAACGCACCGGCCACATTTGTAAGACTAACAAGATTGTTATTACACGGAATTAATGACGTAGTTGCTTATATTGATGATATATGCATCCATTCTTCCAATATGACTTCTCACTTACTCACCCTTAAACAAGTCTTCCACCAAATCTCTCTTTTTGGACTTACTATCAAACCTTCCAAGGTTGAAATAGGTTATACACAAATAGACTTCCTTGGACATAGAATTTCTGAAGGAAAATTGTTGACTGATGATAAAATTGTTTCTAAGATCCTTAAGCTAGAAGTACCTACCACAAAGAAGCAAGTTAGAAGTTTACTAGGTCTGATTAACTATTATTCTAAATTTATTCCACATTGGGCAGAACTAACCTCAGTTTTTTCTGATATGTTAACTAAAAATCATCCATCAAAAATTTGTAAAAGTACCAGCTTAGATGATGCAATGTGTAAATTGAAACATATTTTTTCTAATCCACCAGTCTTACGATTACCCAACATAAATTTACCCTTTATTTTGACCACAGATGCGAGCGCTATCGCAATAGGAGGATGCTTAATGCAGGAAATGGATGGCATAAGACACCCCATTCTCTATGTAAGCCGCAAACTAAAGAAGGCTGAGACTCGGTATGCCACAGTTGAATTAGAGTGTTTAAGCCTAGTGGTTTGTATATTGAGATTATCGAAGTTCCTCTTAGGGAGTCACTTTGTGGTCCTCACTGACAGTTCGCCATTATTAGTCCTTAACCAGGGGTCGCCTAAAAACCATCGGCTACAAAGATGGTGTCTTCTACTTCAAGATTTCGACTTCGAAATCCGCCACATCAGAGGCACCGACAACATTGTGGCTGACCTTTTGTCACGGCAGGTGAATGCGCCAGTAGAATGACTCTGATCACATCGACCATTAGCCATACTATAAACTGTGATACTTTTAGTCGGTTGCATATTACAGTGGAACTCTACACCTGCTAGAGTACTCTCAGTGATTAGTTGAATTACGACACCCAAGAACATGATACGTTACGTTGAGAACTATACCATCAAGTGCCTAAGCGCTAGAACGATTCCAGCAAGAAACAGTAACTGTGTTTGTGTCAACCAATAAGATCAACCAACGAACTAACTCCGAATTCTGTAAGAACCCGTTATATAGGACATTAAGAACATGCCATACTTGCTGTTACTACGTAACTTTACAAACAGCCGAAACAGAACCCCATCGACTACGACACTCAAGAGACAGCCATACTAGCTTTACCATTCATGGCATAACACGCTAGCGACAGGAGGACAACGCGCACACCATCGTTGGATTTAATTAATTAATTAGTTTAGGATTAAATATGTATTATATTTCCATTATTATTATATATAAATTGTATTCACCTGTAATTTGTACATATTCGACATTAATATTACAGGCGGGACCATTCCTAAGCTAAAGAACCGTCCTATACAATTGTCTCTATTTAAATTATAACCCATTTTTGAGTCATCGTACAAGGAGTACGTATTTTCTTAAAGGGCAAATATCGCCTAGCCCATTCTTTCTAAGGGCAATAACACTTACCTCAACTTTAATTATATATTTTAACCAAATACTATTTTTAATGCAGAGTGAGTGAATGACTGTGTGAATGGATTAAATGAGAGAACGACACACTTGGCGGACAAATTGTACGCAAACCGTATTTATTTTAATTTGTCTGCGTCTTTCATGTAAATTGTATGACTTGTCTAATTTGTGAATACATGTGTAGTACTTAGTTTAATAGTGAGTTAATATACTTAGCTTAGCAGTTAGGATACATCTAAGCACCACTACTTGGAATGCCTGTTCATGTATTGCACACAGTGCAGTAGTTCATGATTGAGGTTATCCCAACTCGTGACGCTTGGAAATACGCCACACATTCAGCACACACAGTACACAAACCTTAAAACTCAACACTATCAAGTTAAAATACAGTCATTTTATTAGAAACATCAACTTATTAGTCAAGCACACTAACAAGCCAACAGGGACACTTGTAGTATGAGGGGGATAAAAGAACAAGGTAACTACATATTTAGCATTATATAACATACGGGAGTAAAAGTGTATAGAAATACACACACAGATCAAGATTTGAAGGTGTACTTATTTAGCCAAGACTTCGGTCTTGTTAACCCTCTATTATATAGGGGTTATTTGTCTGGGTACCATTTCGGGTACTATGAGAAGGGCAAGTTGTAAATACAACTATTAAAATGCCACGTAACTTCGGTCTGATAAGCATATTTAAGCACACGAGAGACAGGGATCTCTGCACCAAATCAGACAAGTGTTGTATGGTAGAATACATGAGTTTTTAGTGCTAATAGGTAGGTTGCCAGGTTACTATCCACCAAACTACAACACCAACTGTATGTGATTCGGTGACAGAATTAGAACTGATCTAATTCCCAACAACAAATCATGTCACGGGGGAGGAGGGATCCTGTCACCGCCTCACTTGCACATTTAGTAAAGGGCTGCAATTCCAGCCCAAGGGAAACCATTGAGTCGAGCAGGACCCGAGTAATCTAGAACCTTCTCAAAAGAGATGGTCACCAAGTCCATGATTCCGTGGACACTGATGTGGCCCGCCTAATGCGGGGTCCACGAGGAACTCGGACAGAGTTACCGCCCGTGTCTAGTTAGGACACGCGGAGACCGGCAGAGGACAGATGGACTTGAGAGAGGCAACAGGGCCTGCCTTTGAGGGACTCTATAGATACCAATAGATATATAGACATAGGCTAGATAGTTTGCTAGACTGTTAAATGATACTTATGTGTTTGATGTTTACTATTTGGGAGATGTAATATAGCGCGGGTCTGTTTACCCACTGCGCCAACGCATACTGTATATGTAAATACAATAAATATTCGATCTCATAACGAACAGATTTATTGTTGCCTGTATGAACCCAAGTTTAGTTACCTAGATACGAGCAAGACTATGACACTCGCAATACCAGGATTGTAGATCTGTATGTAATGGGGGACTACCTTGTTTTGGTTTCAATTTTTTAGCCTGCAAACCTCAGCCTTGTCATTCTCTGTAAAGCTGTGCACCGGTTTATTTAACTCATTCGAGAGTAATTGTGATAGGTAAATAGTGAATGGTCAGATGGTGTTGATTTAGCAGCTGCCACAGGAAAAGTAATCGAGCAAACTATCGTACCAGGCTGGTGAAGCCATTCAGCCATGTTGACCTCCAAAAGTAGCCTTTACTTGGTAGCCTTTTAGATGTAAATTGCCCAGGATAGGAAAAATGTGCTGGCAGATTCTACAGATATTCCATTAGGCCCTGGTGTTTTACCTTTGATTGAGTGCATGTGTTATGTCTGCTAAGGTAAACTCTGTGCCCAGTATGTCCTTTTCTGTGTCAGACAGTGTCTTTGTGTGTTGTGAGAACCTATTTTGTGTTTGTGTTTTGGCTGGTTCTGCTGTATATAAGTCAGTGTAGTATTTTTGGAATGTTTCTAATAGATGTGTTGCTTCTGTTTTTATGTTTCCTTGCATGTTTATTATTGCTCATATGTGTCTGTTGTGTTGTATGTTTTGTTTTTATGATGAATGAACTAAAAAAGACTGTTAGATTCATACAAGAGACGACATTGCAGTTGTAGACATGTTTCAGGCGAACGAAAAAAGAAGAAAGAAGAAGAAGTATATTTTGTTGTATTGCCATGTGTTATTTGCTGGGAGTTTCTTGTGACATGGTAGTGAGTTTAGTTTTAAAGAGTGCATCACATAATAGTGTTGTTCTAATTGTGATTCTTTATTTTCATTTAAGAACAGACATAGGTTTTATTTTGTACTGTGGTGCTGGATCGCATGCAGCCTAGAACATGATCATCTGGCCCTTTTTCTTCTGATCACCTTCCAACTCGAAGTACTTGCATCACTTGATGTGGAACTGTTTTTTGTATTGCATTCTGTGCAATCCACACTCAGTACAATCTCCCTTATAGTTTTAGCCTTCTTTCTAAACACAGACTTAGACTGACCACCATAACCACTATGTTGTCTGTCATAACTAGGACTGCTCACAGTCTCAAAGAGTCAGCTGGTGAAATTAGAGTGCATACTGAATGAAGCTATGCGGATCATTCTGGGATGCACCAGAGACACCCCAGTAGTGTGTATGCGTTACATGCTTGGTCTGCCTACTGTTGCTGGTAGGCACAAGGTGATGCAAGCGAAGGCATACCTCAGAGTAGCTGCAGACACAGATCATACGTTGCATGAGGCGCTGGACGTAGTTAAGGGTCAGAGACTGATAAGAGGGAAATCATGGATGGCTCAGGCGGAGGATACGATCAGACAGGTGTGCCCCTTGGAGAACATCAGACGAGGAGAGGAGTGGGTTAGAGTGCCAGCCGTGCAGTCACACTTGTGCAGAGTTATAATCACATTGAGCAGGGAGTGCAGGGAGTGGCCAGCAGGGGCCACGGAAGTAGAAATTCAGCAACTAATTCAGGAAAATTCTCGCCCGGGTCATGTGATTATCTACACGGATGAGTCGGTGTTGAGAGGTAGGAGAAGTGCCTGGGGGTTCTTGGCAAAAACTAATGGTCGGCGTTTGGTGCAGGAGAGCCTGGCGTATGATGACACTACATCTAGCTTAAGAATGGAGGTGGAGGCGGTCAGTGCAGCTTTCCGCTGGATAGAAAACACGATACATACACACATTGTGATTTAACTGACTCAGAAAGCATGCTGAGAAGGGTGAAAACAGGCAAGCTTCGTGCAGAGTGGCTTGCTTCACTTCGGAGGTCACGGGTAGCAAGCATCACCTGGATCTTTTCTCCTGGGCATGCCGGTGTGCTGGGGAATGAACAGGCGGACAGATTGGCTGGCTCGGCAAAACTTGGTGGAGTATTGATGCATGACAAGGCACATGTGGTTGCGGCCTTGTGGGAGCACGTGTACACCTCGGAGGAGCAAATGGATCACCATGGTCTGATTAGAATGAGGCAGCGAGGAGTGACGAGGGGATCTGGCCGACGCTCGACGCTCAGAGGAAAGGCGACACGGACATATAATCAGATTGCTACTGGAACTATTAGTGTTGGAACTCTTCGCTGGTTGCTGAGGATGGGGACGGAGCGCTTATAGGAATGTCCCGAATGCTGTGATGTCGGTTCCTAAATCAATCAATCAATCAATCAATCAATCGATCATAACGCCTTTTACCCTGTGCTTTGAGTGAGGATCTTCCTCCTTTGCACTGAGTGACTTAATGGACTGTGCTGTTTGCACTTTTTGTGCTTGGAAAATGTGCGGCGCTGTTTCGGTACGTTAATTTTTTTGTTCTTGTTCGCATATTTGTTACAGGACATCGCTGTCAGTATCAGCATCTTTCAGCTGATTGTTGATTCCTTAGAAAGATTACGCTCAGTAGTTTGCCGTTGCTTTCTGAGCGACCGGCTCATATACCCCGTAAGTTACCGACGCGGAGAGAACCGCTACCGATTCTCGCTCACGTCACTTTACTCACGAAGTATACGGGATTACGGAGAAAGTCGTTAACTCCTAGACCAGGGAGACTTCGATACGTTAACCATGGTGAAATCACATATGAAAATGTAAGTTTTCGTTTCTAATTGTGATTCTAGTGAAATTTTGGGCCTTTTACAGGCCGGACAAAAATAAAAGATTTATAGTGTAAACTCAGTGCCAGTAAAAGGATAACACATTGAATGTAATATTGAGAAGTAATGGGAAAATGGGTTATAAAATTCACAATGTTGTAAAATAATGCCATAACTTTTATACAAACTTTGAAGATTACTTAAAATTGTTATTCCACAGGTATTCGGCACATAACGGTCGTTATTATCTAGGAATATTTTATAAAGAATTTAGAACAATACTACAATTATTTAAATCACAGAATACATTTATGCTTCCTGTAGTAATGTCCCTTGAAATAGCGTTTATGTTGTTATGTCTGTTTCCACTATTTTATTTATATGTGTGATGGGACAGCCCCAGCAGCATCCGAATGACACAAGTTAAAAAGGAATTAAAGAGCCCACAATAATTTTCTATCATTCTCTAAAAGAATAAACGTTCCCCAGAAGAGGATAAAAAGGTAAGAGAAAAATACAGAGTCACTTAGAGCCCGCACTATCATTTTTACTACATTGGTAGATCAAAGCAACGTCTGGTCTCTACATCTAAGAGATTTTCCCTTTGATGTTCTGATCAACCAGACATCGCGGAGCCAGTCAGTTGAGATTGACGTGTTAGTTTACAAGCCTGCGGTTGGAATAGGGACTAACACCTTACGTTCAACAGGACCTAACGTGTGAACCAGCCACGGCAGAATGGGAGATAAGAGAGTCAGCCAGACCCGTCTGAAATAATACATGGCAGTGCTACTCAGGGGAAAACCCCGTGTGATCCAAAGACGGCAATTTAATGCAGGCCTAACACCTATCTAAAAGTCCAGTCTTTGTGGAGCCGGGACGTCTGTAATTGCCACCACCAAGGAGCAATTAGGACCAGATGCTTAACACCTCTCCGCAATACTACGGGGCAAAGTAGAAACACATGGCTGACACATTCCTGCCAGCAACCGGGAAGGCTGGTGTTACCAGCCTATTGAAATGTAATGACGCAACTGCATTGCCGCCAAAGCAGGTTTCATTGTTTCAGGCGTGGGGGGCATCGGTCAATTTGATTGACACATGAAACTACCGTCCACAGGAAAGGAGGAGGGGTGAAAATAATTTGGCACTTAATCCATCTGGGTAAATCGTCCTACATGAAAAATAGGTGGAGCTAACAGGAACTTGGACATATTAATTAACCAACCTGGAAACTAGCCAGGAATTGAATAGAATAAAACTGCATGCATGGCCAGCAATCCTCAGACGCATTTACAATAGCATTCTTAGGATACCTACTGGAGAAATATTAACATTTCGTTCTGTTGGACTTCTGTACGAAGTATTATGACAGGAGTTCCTAGCTATAACCCAGATCTCTTAGGAGCAATGGACAGTCAACAACCCATATCAGGAAGTGACTTAGCCTTGTGAGGGACCAATTTGGACTCCTTCAATCTGACAGTGAACTGCGTCTCACTGGGGGAAGAATGACCTATGTGCTTCTGAGCTTTTCAGCCAGATGAGTTACGTATACCATACCATAATCATCATCATCATCATATGATCATCAATACTAGAAATAATAAACACAGTTGTTGTATTTTAAAACTCAATTTGTCCGTATAATTCTAAATGTTTATAAATGTTTGTGTAGCGTAATCAAGTACACACATTTTGTATCATTTAGTGGGGGTTCGCACATATTGTCCAGAAGTGGGAATCTATGTCCGGGAGGTATCTTGCCTATGCAGTCATAAGTAACCAGATTACGTTGCATGTCTTAACTCCTCCTTTCTCACTTCTGGTGATACCAAGTACAGCCAAAACTATATAGATATATTCTATCTTCAACGAGCCACTTCTTGGCTGTTTTCTTGAGTATCAGGGACAGTGTCTTAATCAGCATAAAAGACATGTGTTCCACGTTTTCTCTCTGGGACCTGGGTGGTAAAAAGTCCCTTCTGACAGAATTAGGGGATCTTAAACTGCATCCAGAACTAAACACCAGTAGAAGAAAATGATGTTGGCTGAGTGGTTGCCCCTCTGGGACCTAACCCCAGCCAGTTGGTGACATATTGGGACGGCTCGTCCGCTATAGAATCCGGGAGTAAACCCTAGAACCTATTGGTCTGCTCGCCCGCTATAGAATCCGGGAGTAAACCCTAGAACACTTTGGTTCGCTCGCAAGGAACGAACCTATTTCAAATCTGTTAGTCTGGTATTATTCCGGTCTTGCCTATGGATAGAACCTAGGTCATTCTCACTTACATTCTTAGCAGCATTAGTTAGTTATAATTTATTTCTAATGTAATAGCTTGCTTGATTGTAGGCAAGATTTTGACACATCAGGACTTCTCATCCATGATAGCATCAGAGAATAAATTCTAGACTATTGAATTTCATAAACCATTCTTTCATTCTTCACCCATTACATTTGCTAAGTATTAACTTAGGAATTTGTTTCTAGGGAAGTCTAGAATTTAAATAACTTGTTAAAAAGTTAATAATGGATAATATCATATGTGTTAATTTACATCATTCACCACTGTAGAATTAATAATCACATTAATTAGTGATATTAATTAGTTTATTGATGATTTACTTGATGATTTTTGATTACATGCTTTATCATTTGATTTAATCATGAATAATTTGATAATGCTTAGTTAATTCAGTGTATGACGGACTGCTTTGCATCAACTTTCCCTCTCAAATTCACTACTATCATTCTCATAGCAGTGTCTGTTCCTCTTGTCACTATCCTGCTCTATCATAAATCTGACTAGCTCTCTGTAGGGTAATAATATAATTACTTGCCTGAGTTTAAGCTGAGAAGAGATCATGGATGCACGCACAGATTTCTTAGAGTCCGCTAGAGGATGGGGCATAAGGCTCGGCTTAATAGGAGAGAAGCTAGAACTATTTATCAGAGATGAAATGGATTGGTGGGACAAAGAAGATGAACAAATGATGAAAAGACTTGCAGAATTAGAAGCAGATATACGTCACAAAGCTGAAGAAGATGAGATTAAGAAGAAGCAAATTGAAACACTGAACATGGAGGAATCTACCAGCTCGATTGAGGAAAAGCCAATCACTCAAGCCGAAACTCTGATAGAAAGCGGGGAAGCTGACCGTCACAAAGAAGAGGCATGCATTCCTTCGCAAATCCCCATGGCTCAGAAAAACAAAAACTTGCGAACAGAAAGGCAGATGCTTCCCTCGCCTATTCCTAAAAATATTAAAAATAAACGGAATAGGAATAAATGTACCAAGCGTTCGGTAAACAGTCACAAACGTGATAAATGTTTACACCGTAATGAAAGCGGATTAGCTGGCTTGGCAACCCAGCAAGCTCAGGAGCTTCCTAAGACTTCCCAAAGGAGAAAAATCCAGGAGGAGGAGGACCTGAGGAAAACTATTAAAGAGATCGAAGGCGAGACCTTACCCGACTCTTTTATTCCCTTCAGTTCAGAGAAACTAGGAGTGGAAATGAATTCAACTGAGACCGGAATGGATGTAAAACAGGATTCCATTGTTTCTTACGGTGTGGCCACACAAGATGAAATAATTACCAGTTTGAATTACTTATCTCAGGTGGGATATGGCATTGAAAATGACATCCTACAACATTCACTTCTATTGGATTTGGCACCAGAAAACCAGACCAGGGAGAGAATACCTAAACTGGACTTGGCACAGGAGAGCCTGGCCAGGGAGGAAAAACAAGACACGGAGGAGAATTCTTACGATGTCAGTATCTTGGAGTCTTCCACAAAGGAAATTCAAGATATACAAAGCATTCATGTTGATTATACTACGGACTCTGATTCAGGGACGATAAACATGTTTGCTACCAACAAAGAAGAAAATACTTCTTTGGACAAGATGAAGGTAATACCTATCATCAACACAGCTGAAGCTAACAGGGGATCACAAATGATGGACTCTGCAGTGGGACAAACCAGGAGCGGTTGGTATACTCAACACTCAGGACCTTGTTTACCTTTCACTTCAACCAATGTTGGATGTGTAGAACAGCTGTTTATGTATACTTCTACAAGGAGTGATACAAATTCACAGTTCTTGGGGAACAACATGATTTCTCAAAGCTGGACAACTTCTACTAGCCTTATACTTTCAAACACAGATTCAAAATGGAAATCTGTTGAAGAGGAACTCACCTGGATAAAGAATTATCGAAGGAAGAAAACTCTTAAATCAGGAGGGAGTAAACGGACGCCCTACCAAGAACGAGGCAAGTACGAGTTGAATGCACATCATAAAATTATGATGTTCAGCAAATTTCCTGCCAAAAGGAGGAGATTAAAGGATTTTATTATGATCTTTGGCCGACGGAGGAAAAGAAAATGGAGCAACATTACTGCGACCAACTCTTTTAAGAAAACACTGATGGCACTTCCTCTGCTGATAGGACAAGGGCCTGAAATTGAGTGGATAATAACAGTCTCTCTGCGGCGCAGGAGAATCTGGTTATACATTTTGCAATTTCCCGGCTGGGAAAAAGTAAAACCTCCAGAGGTCAGGACATTACCGAGCAATAGCCTGGAAATCCAACACAACACCAGGAGCAAAGATTTGCAAGATTTGTCCTGGGAGAATGGACATGGGATGTCTTTCTGGACTCACCGGACACCCCACTGCCACAAGGAATATTGGGAACCCAGACTTGGAGGCAGTTCTAGAAGGGAGATAACTTAGATACATTCTTGAATGCTGCCGAGGCTCTGTTATAGGCTTCATTAATGAACCTACTTAAATTGGGGAGCTATGTGATGGGACAGCCCCAGCAGCATCCGAATGACACAAGTTAAAAAGGAATTAAAGAGCCCACAATAATTTTCTATCATTCTCTAAAAGAATAAACGTTCCCCAGAAGAGGATAAAAACGTAAGAGAAAAATACAGAGTCACTTAGAGCCCGCACTATCATTTTTACTACATTGGTAGATCAAAGCAACGTCTGGTCTCTACATCTAAGAGATTTTCCCTTTGATGTTCTGATCAACCAGACATCGCGGAGCCAGTCAGTTGAGATTGACGTGTTAGTTTACAAGCCTGCGGTTGGAATAGGGACTAACACCTTACGTTCAACAGGACCTAACGTGTGAACCAGCCACGGCAGAATGGGAGATAAGAGGGTCAGCCAGACCCGTCTGAAATAATACATGGCAGTGCTACTCAAGGGAAAACCCCGTGTGATCCAAAGACGGCAATTTAATGCAGGCCTAACACCTATCTAAAAGTCCAGACTTTGTGGAGCCGGGACGTCTGTAATTGCCACCACCAAGGAGCAATTAGGACCAGATGCTTAACACCTCTCCGCAATACTACGGGGCAAAGTAGAAACACATGGCTGACACATTCCTGCCAGCAACCGGGAAGGCTGGTGTTACCAGCCTATTGGAATGTAATGACGCAACTGCATTGCCGCCAAAGCAGGTTTCATTGTTTCAGGCGTGGGGGGCATCGGTCAATTTGATTGACACATGAAACTACCGTCCACAGGAAAGGAGGAGGGGTGAAAATAATTTGGCACTTAATCCATCTGGGTAAATCGTCCTACATGAAAAATAGGTGGAGCTAACAGGAACTTGGACATATTAATTAACCAACCTGGAAACTAGCCAGGAATTGAATAGAATAAAACTGCATGCATGGCCAGCAATCCTCAGACGCATTTACAATAGCATTCTTAGGATACCTACTGGAGAAATATTAACATTTCTTTCTGTTGGACTTCTGTACGAAGTATTATGACAGGAGTTCCTAGCTATAACCCAGATCTCTTAGGAGCAATGGACAGTCAACAACCCATATCAGGAAGTGACTTAGCCTTGTGAGGGACCAATTTGGACTCCTTCAATCTGACAGTGAACTGCGTCTCACTGGGGGAAGAATGACCTATGTGCTTCTGAGCTTTTCAGCCAGATGAGTTACGTATACCATACCATAATCATCATCATCATCATATGATCATCAATACTAGAAATAATAAACACAGTTGTTGTATTTTAAAACTCAATTTGTCCGTATAATTCTAAATGTTTATAAATGTTTGTGTAGCGTAATCAAGTACACACATTTTGTATCATTTAGTGGGGGTTCGCACATATTGTCCAGAAGTGGGAATCTATGTCCGGGAGGTATCTTGCCTATGCAGTCATAAGTAACCAGATTACGTTGCATGTCTTAACTCCTCCTTTCTCACTTCTGGTGATACCAAGTACAGCCAAATCTATATAGATATATTCTATCTTCAACGAGCCACTTCTTGGCTGTTTTCTTGAGTATCAGGGACAGTGTCTTAAATCAGCATAACAGACATTTGTTCCACGTTTTCTCTCTGGGACCTGGGTGGTAATAAGTCCCTTCTGACAGAATTAGGGGATCTTAAACTGCATCCAGAACTAAACACCAGTAGAAGAAAATGATGTTGGCTGAGTGGTTGCCCCTCTGGGACCTAACCCCAGCCAGTTGGTGACAATATGTGTTCCTACAACGTCATCAACACACCGGAAATCAAGAATGAAAAATTGCATCCATTCAGCCATGTTGACCTCCAAAAGTAGCCTTCACTTGGTAGACTTTTATAATGACGCTGTCGAGGATAGGACAGAAGTAATGGTAGAATTCTACAGTGGATCCGTATGGTTCTTGTGATTTGTCTTATGATGAAATATTTATGTACGTCATAAAAGTTTTACTAAACGCTGAGAAGATTTATATATATATATATAGCATTATGTTTTAAGGAGTTTTGGCCCTTGACAGACCGGTCAAAATTAGAACAGTTAGCTTACCCGGAGATATTTGTTTTCCTCTACCGATACGATTATATCATTATCCATAGCCCGTGCAACCTCAGCAGTCAGGTTATATCAGGGTCCATCATTGATTCAGATTAAAAATCCTGTGATCGAGTCAGCCACACCCTCTGTGTGCGTGTGTGTGTGTGCGCGCGCGTGCGTGCGTGTTTTTTTTTGTAAAACTTGTATTTCGTAGAAATCAATGTGCATTTACAAGGTGTATTGTGTGTTTCATGCTAAATAAGCGGCGCAGTTTCGGTAAGTTCACCTTGGTGAAATCATATACGAGAAATGTAGTGTACGTTTCGAATCGTGATTCTAGTGAAATTGTTTTTATTTGGCCTTTTACAGACCGGACAAAAATACTATATGACAAGCCAAATTTTTGCCATTAAGAGGATAAAACATTTATTGTAATGTAAAAATGAAATGGCAAAATGGTGTATAAAATTATCAAGCATTTAAAATAAAGCCATCACTTTTACACAAACTATGAATATTATGTAAAATTATTATCGCATTGCGTATCCTGCACATAAGTGTCGCTAATTACTATTAACATTTTATAAAGGATTCAGATAAATACTACAATTATGTAAATCACAAACTAAAAAAAAAAAAAAACATTTTTGCTACATTTAATAATGTCCCTTGAAATAATTGTTATGTCTATTCACTATTTTAATTACATGTGTTCCTACATCCGCATCGACACACCGGAAGTTCAAGAGTGAAAGCTTGTATCCATTCACCCATGTTGACCTCCAAAAGTAGCCATCACTTGATATTCTTTTATATGGAAGCTGCCGAGGATAGGAAAGAAGTGCTGGTAGAATTCTACAGTGAGTCCGTCTATTCCCGATGATTTGTCTTGTGATGATGAAATATTTATGTACGTCATAAAAGCTTTACTAAACGGTGAGAAGATATGTATAAATATAACATTATGTGTTAATGAGTTTTGACCTTTGACGGGCCCCACAAAATTAGAACTGAACAGTTACCCTACCCGGAGATACTTATTCCCCCCCCCCCCCCCGCTTCCACCGATTTGATTATACCATTATCCTTAGCCCGTTCAACCTCAGAAGAGAAGAGAAGTTATATCAGGGTCCAACACTGGTTCACATTAATAATACTGTGATCGAGTCAGCCACAAATAGGATATTAGGTTTTAATAATTTCCGATGTATGTAAGGTGTTTTTGTTGTAAAAAACGTGTATTTCATAGAAACCAGTGTTTATTTAAAAGATGCATTGTGTGTTTTCATTTACATGTGCAAATACAACAAATTCCATTGGTACCTTGCCGTCTTGTCAGACGATAGTTTGTGTTTCAAAAAGGCTTAATAACTACAACCCATGGCGGTGGCGAATGTGACTGTTAAGGCTAATTCGCGCTGTAAATGTTTGTCCAAAGTGGGTGCATGTGAACACATGGTCATTTTCACCATCATGCACCATCTTCCGTCTCACAAACTCGGTGTGTGACTTATCTCCAATAATTTTCTCCTTTGTCTTTATTCCATTTTTGATATTTGCCCTCCACGCAACACGTTCAGCGGCGACTTGCTCTCGGTGTGCATTATCAATGCCTGTGTCAATCATGTCCCACTTACACACATCTTTGTATCGTAGTAGAGGCCGACACTGAGGTCTCTTACCCATTTGTAATTTACCAAAAAAACAAAGATGTCCTTTGGTATTCTACCATCATCCATCCTCCTAACATGTCTTATCCATCAAAGTTTATGAAGACTGAGTATGGAATAAACCGTCACACAACGCCTTGCCACTTAATACCAAGTATTCTTCGCAGACACCGCAAATGAAAGCTGTTTAAACGTTTCTCTTGGTGTGAGTAAATTGTCAATTTTTCACTGCCATAAAGAAGAGTACAAAGGAAACAGGCTTGATAGACGAGGACTTTTGTTTTGGCAGTAAGCTTCCTGTTCTCCCAGACTCTTTTTCTTAACTTTTTCATTATTGTTGCTGCCTTACCAATCCGGATGTTGATTTCCTGATCTAGGGATAATTTGCTATTTACCACTGATCCTTTTCCCCCCGCGTTTCCATCCTGTTTCAGGATATTGCGGTCAACACCAGCATCTTTCAGCTGCATGTTAATTCCTAGGCTAGATTACGCTCATCAGCACACCACGACTTTCTGAGCGACCGGCTCGATACTCTCATAAGTCACTTTTGCGATTCGAACCACTGATAATTCTCGTCGCGTCACGTGACGAGATTATTCGGGGTTAGCGTAGAAAGCTGCTAACCCCTCGGCCACGCACCTAGATATGTAAAATGGTCTACTATCTCTAGCTCGTCGTCATCAATAAAGATTAATGCATTGTGCACATTGTGACATAATATGTGTCTTCTTTTCACTAATTGTTAAACCCAATTCAGAACAAGCATTGGAAAATGCAGATAGCAGAGATTGTAATTCTTCCTCAAACTGTGTCGTAACTGCAGCATCATCTGCAAAATGCAACTCTCTTATCAGTACCCTCTTAATGTTGGTCTTGGCTTCAATATCTGGGCATTGCAGAGGCCGCCTTCTGAGCGTGAGTGAATGTATATACCACCATCCTAATCACGAAAGGCATATTTCAGTAGAAGTGAAAAATATATTCCAAAGAGGGTGGGAACTAGTACACAACCTTGCTTAACTCCACTCTTGATTTCAAACTCTTCTGAAGTTGCACCATCGAACTTGATTATACTCTTCGTGGCTACGCGGAACGACTCTACAACAGAAGAATTTGTGGGCAGCCAATTTTCTTTAGTGCCTTGAACAGACTCTCTCGAATGGGTAAATCAAATGCCTTTGTGAGGTCGATGAATGCAATAAACAGTGGTTAATTCTGTTCACGGCATTTTTCTTGCATTTGTCGCAAGGAGAATATCATATCAATGGTAGACCGGTTCTGTCGAAAGCCACACTGTGATTCAGGGTAGACTTGATCTCCCAGGACTTGAAGTCTGCGCAGAATAATTCTGGTAAATACTTTTCCAACAATACACAGAAGTGAGATACCCCTATAGTTGTTAAGTCGCTCCGATCGCCCTTGTTCTTGTACAGTGTTATGATGCTTGAATCTTTGAAATCCTGTGGGACTTGTCCTTTTCGCCAGCATAGTTCTATTAGCTGGTGGATGTGTAGAGAGAGTGTGTCTTGCCCACTACTGATTACCTCTATTGGAATCCCATCTTTACCTGGAGCCTTGTAAGATGCAAGTTTATTTATAGCACACTTAACTTCCGTTATGGTGGGAAGTGTGTCCAGATTGTCAAGAGTTGGTAAGGCCTCTATGGCGTTGAGGGCATCATCCGCTAGTTTGGTCTCACTTGGGTAAAGTTCCAAATAGTGCTCTATCCATCTACCCATCTGCTGTTTCTTATCAGTGATGATTTCTCCAGTCAAGGTTTTCAATGGTGCACTTCTTTTGATCATTGGACCAAAGGCTTTCTTTATCAGTTCATACACGTTTCTGATGTTTCCCTTATCACTTTCATTTTGAATGGACTCACATAACGAGATCCAATAGTCATTTGCGCACTGCATGACAGCCTATTGCACATCCTTCCTAGCTGGCCACACTGGCCACATTAGCCATGAATTCGAGTCCTTGCCCACACGAGTATTGAAATCTCCGAGCATATAAATGTAGTCTGATTTTGGAACTGCCTTGATCACAGAGTCTAACTTCTCATAGAACGAATCCTTCACAACATCAGAGGAATCGAGTGTCGGTGCATGTGCAGTAATAATGGTGGCAAAACCACCAGAGGTTGCCAAGCGCATGGATAATAGTCTTTCATTTCCTCCTGCTGGAATTTCAATCATTCTCAGTAGCGAATTCTTCACTACAAAACCCACACCATGTTGCCTTTTTTCTGCCTGCCCTCTACCCTTCCAAAAAAAGATGTAATTGTTTTCCCTGAGTGATCCTTCCTCAGCGAGGCGAGTCTCCTGCAGGCCAGCAATATCAATGTTTAGACGATTTAGTTCGCCATCAATCACAGCCGTTTTTCTAACATTGTCAATATTGGTCAAGTCGGTGGAAAATCCTGGACGCATGGTTCTTACGTTCCAGGTTGCAAGCCGTAGCTTGAGGTTTCTATTTTTTCTTCTTATTTGTACCTGGTGCATTGGTTTTACAGCCTGAGATTCAGATTTTGTCCTAGCCCCAAGCACCCATTGAAGCACGCAGGCCGCGGCGGATCAGCATCCAATTGGCCGGGGGCTACCCAGCTTGAAGTGGGCGGTAGCTGATTAGTGACACCTGTAGGTGTCTCCCACCGTCAGAGGTAACGCGTGGCGTCCCATGTCTACGCCAATTGACAAGGACTTATAACCCGTAACAGTTATCTCTAGCTTTGATTCCGAGACTGGTTAGACCAGGAATGGAGTTATTGCCTCTCCATTGCACAAAACCTGGGCCAGAATATAGAGACCATGTCTTGCCCATGCAGCATGATCCCTCTCTCGGCCTGCCTAGTTCACTCCAGAGGAAAAGTAACACAAATACATCTGGAACAAGACAAGCTGCAGAAGCTGCCGGATCAGCAAAGCAATGCTCTAACTGTCCGCCTGCCGGAGCTCGATCCGACACCAGCTGCCAACCAAGACTTCGGGCCTGGTCTGCCCTGCCATGACATTTTGTCCTCGCACCAAGATAAGGCTTTTATCCTCCCAATTGCGCTCGTCCACCCGAAGCCGTTGGCACAATATGGGGTGTCGGGTTTGGTAAGCGCCGCCCAACAATCGGCGCTAACAGAAAATAGGTCGTAACGTCTACTGTCATACGGTAGCTCAGTCATATCTGACTAAGACCTGACAAGATGGGACAGAGTTGTGTCAAAGAATAAGCAAAGACAAGTCACTGAAATTATTTTGGCGACTACATAATAGTACTAATGGTATAGTCAAGGATACGAGTATTCCTGACTTTCAGGGTGCTGACTTCATCTGGCAGAAGACACGAGAATAAAGGCAAAGCCGTTTTCGAACGTTATCTAAAGCAGATCATCCAAAAAGACACGAGAGGCCGGTATTTTGCTGAGACGGTTACCTCATATAGATGTAAGTCCCAGAATATTTCAGAAGAAGACATGGCGACAGTGAAAAAGATCAGTGCTGTGTTTCGATGAACAAAAAAAAAACAAAAAAAAAAAACAAAAAACATCCCAGCACATCAGGGCCAGAGGATATAAGGTATGATGACATTAGTATATGTACCGACAACGAGCTAGAGGAACTAGCAGTTATGTACAACAACAGTATAGTGAGTGCTAGCATCAAGGAGGAGTGGTTACACTTCTATCTGACACCCTCGCAGAAGCCTGGCAAAGACCACACACAAATTCAGAAACATTTATGTAATGTACACCCTATAATTGTATTAACGTCCCCACGCTTATATTTACGCGTAGAAAGCTTCTTGGCGAAAGAAGGAAAGAAACATCGAGGTATTGACAGTTGCATTGTTCGCGCATTTAATACATAAGAAAAGGAAAGTTAAATTTATTGGATGGAATTGAAGGTTCGTTTACAGTCCTATAAGAGACAGAAGAAAATAGTATAGAACATCGTTACTGTGAATAACGTCTCTGAAATATAATCGTATTTTTACATATTGTTTATTCATTAACACGTTCAGTGTGTTCTACATATTAATCTGCATCACTATATTGTATACAACCTCTTATTCACTATCTAGCTGTACTTTAAACAAAATATATTTACGCCCTCACACACCGCTTTATATATATATATATATATATATATAACAGGGCGTTCAAACATCAAATGCCATATTTACATAGTATGGCTAATAGTATGCATAAAGTCTGAAAAAAGAATGTCCATCTACACACCATGTGTTCTCTTTCACACCCACAACATTGAATGAAAAACCCGATGGTGACCGCACACGCGGCCAACCTGTTTTTAAAACAAAAACAAAATAAAGCATATACACATTATGCAAGTGCGAATTGTGTACTGACCTTCTTCCGGCCAAGCGAACGGAAAAAACAAATCCTGCGATTAATTCAAAAGTTGCACTCCCAAATTAGTGCAGAAATAATTTTTTATTTTTTAAATAGTCCCTGACATTTACCACAGTAGTTTTTTTTTTTTTTTTTAAAACTTTTATTTCATACAAAGCAATGTATATTTACAAGTTGTAGTGTGTGTTTCTTTTGTTTGTGTATATTACAGAGCGTTGCCTTTTCGTTAGTGTTAAGTGTGACATTGTGAATAAAAAAAAATACATACATATATACAGTTCTGATAATATGACATTTATGGCATAGTGTATGTAGATACACATTCCTTGCATATGCTTCACTTCCACTTCCGCAAGCGGAATGCAAAAACACCTGTCCATCTCTTCCTCTTCTCTCTCTCTCTCTCTCTCTCTCTCTCTCTCTCTCTCTCTCTCTCTCACACACACACACACACACACACACACACACATACACACACACAAACACACACACAATCTCGTGCTTTCTGGAGACCGCAGTACATTAAATGCCCCGCGCTTGGACAATAAACTTTAAACTATCATTTCCATTAAAATGTGGCTTGTTAGTAATTTCTGGGGCACTTAGCTACCGAGATGAAGGTCGTTGGTGTTGTTGCCTAATGATAAATTACAGCGTGACGCTCTTGTCCATGATACCCAATGTTTGGGGGACATGAATAATTGATTTACTACTAGATATTAGAGTCCATGGCCTGTCCCCAGTGAGATAATTGGTCCAAAGTTGTGATAGTGCCTGGGTTTCATATACAATGGGAAGGACTTCAAACCTGGCCACTAAAAGCCACCTTAGCTTACTGGGTACTTAAAGGGCTCATTCAATTTGTTTATACATGGTGGTGCATATTTTTCTTTTGAAACATATCATTACCATATAACATCATCTTAATACTTGAGATACCGCCTTGGTTTAAAGGCTGCTACACGCACGCGCACGCACGCACACACACAAACACATACACACACGCCCATACACATGCGCGTGCAAATTCATGCACCAAACGCACATACACGCACACACACCTGCATCCACACACAGACGCATACATATGTTACTGCCAACGGCACAGACACCAATCCACAATATATTTCATGTTGCACATTCAAATATAATAATGGGAAAATTAATAATAATAGTAGCAGTAATAATAATATTATTATATTGCAATGCCACTAAAAGTTATGTCCCTTGCTATAACTTTTCTTAAGTTAAGTCCTCTCGCTATATATAAATTATAATCTAAATTACAAAATTACATTTTTATTACGTAAGTAGCTGTTTGTAAACTAACAAACTATGACATCTGCAAGGGAATGAGAAGAAAACGAGTAGAAATATTCATCTCAATCGGATGGACTGTTCGCGAACGCATAAACATCATATGGACTCACAGACAGACATTCTTATATATATATAAGATATAGATAAATGAGATGCCTGAGGAGAGCTGCCAACTTAACAATCCGAGACCGAGTAAGAAATGCTACTATCAGACAGACTGTGGGATCAACACCTTGTGCCACATTTATTGACAGACAGAAGATCAAGTGGTTTGGCCATGTCATTAGAATGCAACATCAGCAACTACCATCACTGGCCTTACATCAAAGATCATCTGCGACGAGACCACGAGGACGTCCAAGAAGAAAATGGATTGACGACATCAGAGACATTGTACAACCTCACGGAATGACACTATCCAGTGCCGTCCACCGGGCGCTGGAACGCAAATTATTCCTCCCCACGACGCTTGACGGCAGAAGTGGAAGATGATGATGATGATGATGATCATACATGGAACATCGCTATAAGCATCCTATTTTACAAAGTAATTTTTTTTATAGTATTTATTTTTAGGCCGGGGGGGGGGAAGAGAGAGAGAGAGAGAGAGAGAGAGAGAGAGAGAGAGAGAGAGAGAGAGAGAGAGAGAGAGAGAGAGAGAGAGAGAGAGATAACAATCCCCAAAACAGACAAGGATTGTGAATTTAGCTGCAATAGGTAGTAACTTCATCGCAAGCACAATGCATTTATTTGGGGTGGGCGGGGTTGAGTGGAGGTTAAATGAAATGTTGCCTTAGTCAAGGTTACTTCTTGGCTGACAAGGATCTTTGAAATATGAAATACAGCCTCCCTTTTATCCTGGGTAGCTTAATGAACTTTTGTCTCTGGCTGTAGTAATATTTCCCAATCTCCGGTGACAAAGAAAGAAAATGTGCTGATTCACTGCACGAGTGATGGTTACTGTAAATGGCTTTCAAGGAAAAAGTCAAATTTTGGCTATTAGAAATCTGGTTTACACACATGTTGTTGCTTTAAATTGTATAGTTGTTTTTGAGTAATTTTGCCATAAGCGGGCACTCTATCGCTGTTTATTCTTCACCTCGACACCGCAAGGTACAAGAGTAACATGATGAGATGAGATGATTCCAAAACTGTAATCAGATTTTTGTATTTTATCAGCTCAATTTATTGAGATAACTAAGAATAACATTCTTATAGTGCGTTCACAATTTTTTCCCCCATATAAAAATGAATAACTCAGTAATCAACTGAGGGAAATTGATGAGATTTAACATATAACCTTATCACTATGTACACCCAATAAAAGAAAGTTTTGTTCTGTAGATTGTACAGCAGATCTCAATGTTTGTTTATATGCGGTTCACCATTTAGGGGTCATAAATATAGCGCATACTAGCTGACCCGGCCCGGCTTCGCCCAGCTCCTGGCGGGGATCTGTCTGTCTGTCTGTCTGTCTGTCTGTCTGTCTGACCCGGCCCGGCTTCGCCCAGCCTCTGGTGGGGAGCATCACATTTAATTCATATAAGTAGTCATATAAGCTCCCGTTCCCGACTATCTGTCTGTCTATCTATCTGACCCGGCGCAGCTTCGCCCAGCTCCTGGCGGTGAGCGTCTCATTAAATTCATATTGTAAAAAAAAATTAACTTAAGAATGTCCTTCCACACACCATCCATTATTTTTAATGAAAACTGTTTTTAATCACCTACATGACTGTAGATAACTTCTTTAAACATAAAAATATGAGTTAAAAAATTTTCTCTATTTAAATAGATGCATTATTTTTATGAAAACTTTGAAAATGCTTTAAATATTATATCATTATTTATTATAACTCATATGCCTGTAAATAACTGTAGACAAAGAGTTTATAAATCTTTGAAAACAATGCAACACATCTGTATATAAAATATATAGCAATGTTATTAAAAGTTATGCCCCTTGAAATAACTTTTCTTAAGTTAAGTCCCATCGCTATATATAAATGATAATGTACATTTAAATATTACATTTTAGTAAGTAAATAGCTGATTGTACACTAACAAACTATGACAGTTGGTTGCACGGGAATGAAAAGAATACATGTAGAAAATTTCATCTCAATCGGATGGACCGTTATCGAACGCATCAAATACATCCCTACACACATACATACATCGTCTTTTATATATATATATATATATATATATATATATATATATATATATATATATATATATATATATATATATATATATATATATATAGATTATGAAATGTATTACAGCTTCACACGGAAACACCAGTGTTCAATAGTGACTTTTCTTCGTGGTGCACATGAATTTCCTTTTGAGAAGCATGTTACACAGTGGAATGGAAGTGTTCAGAGGTGTCGTCAATAATTCTACCTATTTTGAGTGCTTTCATGAAACGTTATTATTTTATAATATCTTACCATTTAACGCTAACATCTGAATGTGCGATTATTGTTGAATGGGATTGAATGTGGAATTTTGTACACTTCAAAACATCGCTATGAAGTTGTACACATATTTTTTGTCAAAAAGCCGATCCCAGGAATCTTTTTCATACTATTACAAATCACGAGAAAAGAACACTGAATGCAATGGGTTTGAGTAAACGGTCATTTTGTCGATGGGTGCAAAAATCTGTAATGAAACCATCAGGCAATAAGCAAACGGTAGGTACAAAGGTAATTGTAGACAGTTTTGACAAGGAGACCACAAGGCGAGCTATTATAAAAATGCTGGATACCAAAGAAACAGTGACGGTAAGAAAACTTGGGGTTTGTAGAGAAAGGACAGTGATATAGAACTATCCGAAACAACTTTGTGGACAAGTATAAGTACATTAGGCTTCACGTTTAGAAAGTACAAGGGAGGTAGAAATATCCTTTGCGAGCAACAGCATTTAGGAGAAGCATATACCTACGTGAAATAAGGGAAATGCGTAAAGAAAATTATGATGTATAGTATTTGGATGGAACTTTGATGAATGCGCACCACACAAATGAAAATCAATGGTAATCAGTGGATGGAAAGATAAATTGATATTACCAAGTTTTAAAGGACAGCGTTTGGTCATAGCCCATGCTGGTAGTACTCATAATGGCTTACTACAGAATGCAGGTCTCGTGTTCGTATCAAAGCAAACAGGCAATAGGGATTATCATAATGAGATGAATGGTAATGTATTTATAGATTGGCTCGAGAATACAGTGCTCTTATCCATGGATAGACCGTCATGCCTAATCATGGACAATGCATAATATCACACTGTTGTTGCTCAAGAAGACAAAATAACTACAACATCGAGTACAAATGAAATAATAAAAATATGGCTCCGAAGGGAAAAATATACCATTTCCAGAAACGTATTTCAAGATAGAATTGTTGTCCCTTGTAAAACAGACGCAAAAAAGCAAGAAATATCAAGTGGACAAGTTGGACAAGAGCATGGCCTTAGGTGCTTGAGACTTCCGCCGTACCATTCTCATTAAAACCCTATAGAATTTGTGTGGGCTAAAATTAAAGGACAGGTGGCAGCTGACAATACTAACTTCAAATTGTCTGACGTCAAGATACTAACCCAGTCCGTGTTATTAAATACTGATAAAAGTTACTGGAAACAAATGCGATAACCATGTGCTAAAAGAGGAAGATGACTACTGGAGAAAGGGTGGATTGAATCTGATGCAACCGAGAGCAGTCAGTAAGCTACTGGAATCGTCCGACTCAGATTAAGTTCCGGGAGATCGAAGATATTAATCCACATGGGCACCTACTGGGATAGTTTGCCCCAACTATTCTGAAGAATTGCAGGCCCTAAACATTACATCATCGCCACAAAAAATACAACTTTTCAATGGCAACAGTTCGTATTCCACACCGATGAATTTTCAGTTCCGCAAGACCTCAACAGTGAGAAGCAACTGGCATTGGAAGAAACACTAAACTCATTGAATACCAACAGAAGAGTAGTAGTGCGGTGGAAGCTGACATATTATGGCATAACAAGAAACGTGAGAACAAACACGTTGTCAAATGAGGGGACAACACACGAACATACGAATCAGTCTATAAGCTTCAATGAAAAGAAGACCAACATGTTGACCGTTAAGAAGGAATCCCACTACAGAGACATTCACAACTATACTCGTCGTGAAAACAAGTAATCATGTTCCGTCTCTGAACAGTAAACAGCAAAATACACAATTTTTTTATGAAGATTCAAAACGGTTCTTTCAGCCCATTGCACACGTGAACAAACTACACAGACAGCTAAAGAGATCCTTAAAAATTGGTACACGATGATTAAATTGCAGCATCATCTCTGGTCACTCCATACGCATATTATCGCACAGCTGTTTGGAAACTTTCACGAACTCCATATAAAATCCTAAATACACCCTATAAACAGTACTCCTTGTGTACCCATTATTAACCAGCAGCTGAAGAAAACAGAAGGAAGTGGAAAAAAAGGTAATAAATATATTGCTTCTACTTTCCTGTCCATTTCCATTTCGATTCTACATTATTTACCCCATGATTCTGTAAATTCTCTGTCTTTATTAATGTTACACTTTGCATCCACTTCCATACGAAAACGGATATGCCTTGCGTCGTTACCCGAATTGACGTGCATTACTGTAAAATATGTTTGTTAGTGTGAATTCAATATATTTCGCCAAAACATCAAAGAAATGTCGCCACTTTCCATGATTTCAGCTGCTTTTTGGACGTATCAAAGACATATTCCTTGGGTGGGAGTAAATATAAAACAGCAGTACCAATTTCACAACGATACAACAGGCACTTAAAAAAATTTTACGTGGATGAAGACAAGCATTTTTTCGGCCACTGAGTTAAGTAGGGCAATTGTTATGTGTAAGCCTAGAGTTAAGTGCCATCAGTGGCATTTTGACTGTAATCTGCATTCATATTTTATATACTCGTAATTACTGTACATTTATAGATCTTCATACACCAAAAATGTATTAAAGCTGTATCACTAGAATGTGTTTATTAATAGTCAACACATTAAACAGCTTCTTTTCCAGGACTTCATGGAATGTGATATACACTCGGACAGTAATGCTTAAGGGTCCGACGGTAATCTGCCACCGTGTGGGCATCTCAAGTCCCTGGCATCTCTCTTCCATTGTTTGTATATACTGGTGAAATCTATAACTTTGCTCCTCACTAAAGTGGCCAAGATTTTCTGGAGGGAAATGTAAATGGTTATGGAGGTAATGCAAGGTTATGCTCATGATGCATTCAAGCTTACAAAAACTCAGTAGCATGTTTTCAAGTTATGTTCATCGAATCAGTAACTTTTGGATCGTTTGTTAACTTTCTAATTTTAGGTCCATCAAAAATACCAGCTTTAAGTTTGTCTATGCTCAATTCCTGAATTAAAATTCAGCATTAGTAATTGAAACAGGTACCATTTTTGTTCAGTGTCTTAACAAATTGTTTCATGAAGCCAAGCTTTATATGTAGAGCTCTTTTTCGATCAATGAGAGGCTTGCTGAGAATATTTTCTTCTCCAACTTTAAATTCGTCCCTCAACGGCCACTGTTTTCTTTGTCCAGTGCGTATCTTTTGCCCTGTTATCCCACACACATATAACTTATGGATATTTGGTCGATCCCCCTTGCTGGCAAAAGTGCATCATTTTAAGATCTACACAATGCGTGCTCAGAAAATGGCGGCGGCCGTTTGCTGAACTAGCTAGTTTTGCAAGATCCAGTAATGTGTATGAAGCTGCTGTATTTCTAGTGACTGCCGCTTCCATCGACGATGAACTATAAATTTCGTGGCGGACAGTTGTGTTGGCATTCTGGCAGCGGCCGTATGCCTGTAATTTCCTGTGCGTGCTGTTGGATTGTCGGTACTGCTATCTGTTCCACATTTCACATGGGACAATGAGGAGCATTTTGTGTGATATTCACTGGCACAAGAATTGAACATTATAGAGACGACCCTTTGCCGTGAAGTTGGAACCGCGACTAATTAACTATAGATAAAGGAGAGAGAGAGAGAGAGAGAGAGAGAGAGAGAGAGAGAGAGAGAGAGAGAGAGAGAGAGAGAGAAGAGAGAGAGAGAGAGAGAGAGAGAGAGAGAAAGAGAGAGAGAGAGAGAGAGGATGAAAAAAAATGTTTTGCATATCCTTTACAGGACATCGCTGTCAACATCAGCATCTTTCAGCTGATTGTTGATTTCTTCGCAAGATTACGTTCAATAGTTTGCCATTGCTTTCTGAGCGGCCGGCTCACATACCCCGTAAGTTACCGACGCGATTCGAACCACTGCTGATTCTCACCGTCGTCACGTTACTTACGAGAGTATACGAGATTACGGAGAAAAGTCGCTAAGAGAGGTTGAAAGAGAGATCAAAATGCCGTGAATGTTTTTTTTTAAATTTCGTACTCAACAATCTGTATATACAACGTTTTCTTTTTTGTTTTTTTTTTTCATTTGTGAATATAACATCTACATTTATATACACATGACAATATTACATATATGGCATGGTGTAATTACCTGCATATTATTGTTGTTGATGATGATGGAGCCTTCATCGCTCACCAAACTCTCTGAAGGAGTGAACATTGTTAATTATTGATGTGGTGGGTGTAGGGAAGAAAGTGCTATCATCAGTATAAGCAATTAATTTCCCTTCCCCAAACCCTTGTATGCCGATCTCCCTGGCCTAGGTGTTAACGTCTTTCTCCGTAATCCCGTATATTCTCGCGAGTAACGTAACCTGCGCGAGAATCGGTAGCGGTTCTCGCCGTGTTGGTAAATTACAGGGTATGTGAGGCGGCGAAATCTGAGCGTAATCTGAGCGTAATCTTGCCTAATACATCAACAGCAGCTAAAAATGCTGGTGTTGACTGCAACGTCCTCTAAGGGATATGCAAAAATAAACAAATGTTGTATCATCATCATCATCATTTTCCACTTCTGTCGTCAAGCGTCGTGGGGTGGAATAATTTGCGTCCCAGCGCCCGGTGGGCGGCACTGGATAGTGTCATTCCGTGTGGTTGTACAATGACTTTGATGTCGTCAATCCATTTTCTTCTTGGACGTCCTCGTGGTCTCGTCGCATATGATCTTTGATGTAAAGCCTGTGATGGTAGTTGTTGGTGTTGCATTCTAACGACATGGCCAAAACACTTGATCTTCTGCCTTTCAATATATGTGGCGCAAGGTGTTGATCCACACATTCTGTCTGATAACAGCATTTCTTACTCGGTCTCGGATTGTTAGGTTGGCAGCTCTCCTCAGGCATCTCATCTCGCAGGTGTTGATAAAGTCCAGGTTTGAGATTGGTAGCATAGGGTTGGTGTGAATATGCTGTTAATTATCTGTCGTTTTGCGGACACGGGCATATTTGGATGTTTCAGTAAGGGTGATAGTTGATATGTAAGTGCACTAGCTTTTTGACATCTGATTTCTATTTCTCTGTCCAATCTGCCACCTTCTGTGACCATAATTCCAAGATATTTGAATTCTTTAACTTGTTTCAAAGTTGTGCTATTTACCTGTATACTTAATGGGCCCGGCCTTCTGCTAACTTACATTACTTATCAATCAATCAATCAATCATGTGCCATGCCGGAAAGCGTGGGCGGTCATGATTCGCCATTTCACTCGATCACCAGAGTCGTGGATAAGCTCAGTGTTCCTGTCTCGTCCATGCCATGTGGCCAAGCCATCCAGGTATTTTCCTCTCGGTCTTCCTCTTGGTCTGTTCCCCTCGATCTTGCCAGCTGTCACCAAGTTCTCCAGTCCATTTCTTCTCATAACATGTCCAAAAAATTTTGACTGTCTACGTCTAATTTCTCTAATCAATCTACGATTTTCATTTGTCTCTTGTAGTACTTGGTCATTGGTTTTTCTATCTGTCCATGGTATTCTTTGCATTTTCCTTATACCTTGTATAAATGTTCTTGTAATGTTGGTGTCCTGTCAGATTGCTTCTTCTAAGAGTGGTTCTAGTCTTAGTACATACAGGAATGGTGATAGTGGGCACCCTTGTCTGACAGATCTTGTGATAATGAAACTGGCAGTGAGTGAATGATTCACCAATACTCTACTTTCAGGGGTTTTATACAATATGTCTATACTCTGTCGACAGTACTGTCCCATGTTGCAGTGCACTAGTGCTTTGTGTAAGTATGAATATGACATTTTGTCAAAGGCCTTCTCATGGCCCAAACGACAAGAGGGAGTTTGGACAGCCCTTCTGTTGTGTGTATGTGATGATATCTCTAATGAAGAGTGTATGACTTTGTATGTTTCTGTGATGTATGCTGCACTGTTGACCTGAGTGTATTAGTGATGGCATAAACGTTTTTTTTTTTTTTGCAAGTGATTTAGCTAGAATTTTGAAGTCTGTGTTTAATAATGAAATGGGTCTACAATTTTGCACCTGTGCTTTGTCCGTTTGTCTTTAGGTATGAGTGTTATGTATGACATGTCGCAACTGTTGGCGAGTCTCCCTTACAAAATGTGCGGTGCCTTTTCGGTACGTTAACCATGGTGAAATCATGTATGAAAAAGGAAGTTTAGGTTTATAATTGTGATGTTTGTAAAATGTTGGGCCTTTTACGGGCCGGACAAAAATAATTCATCACAGACAATCGTAAGCTATCATTAAAAGGACACAACAATTTATGTAACATTAAGAAGAAATGGGAAAATGGATTATAAAATTCTCAAGCTTGTAAAACAAAGCCATCACTTTTACACAAATTTTGAAGATTACTTAACATTGTTTCTCACAGGTATGCTGCAGATAACTCTCGTTATTTCCTATAAAGACTTTATAATGGACTTAGACAAATACTACAATTATTTAAATCACATAATACATTTATGCTTCCTGTAGTAATCTCCCTTGGAATAGCTGTTATGTTGTTATGTCTTTTCCGACTATTTTATTTACATGTGTTCCTACATCGGCATCGACACACCGGAAGTTCAAGAGTGAAAGCGTGTGTCCATTCGGCCATGTTGACCTCCAGTAGCCTTCACTTGGAAGACTTTTATAAGGAAGCTGCCGAGGATAGGAAAGAAGTAATGGTAGAATTCTACAGTGAGTCCGTATGGTCCTAGTGATGTGTCTTGTGATGATTTAATATTTATATACGTCATAAAAGTTTTACTAAACGCCAAGAAGATATGTATAAATATAGCATTATGTGTTAAGGCAGTGGTTCTCAACCTTTTTGGCCCATGCACCCCTTCACCAAATGTTCACAATGTCATTCCCTCCTTTCTTATTTCCTCCCTATAAATGCCCCCCCCCCTCCCCCCCCGACCATACACGGTATACGTACAAATGGAAGCTAAATTTAATAACACATATTAGCACAAGTCTAGATGTCTACATAAAACGTGATTTGCAGATCCGCTTACGTTACAAAACAAATTTCAGAAGGGCGAGATGTACAGAATCGTAAAGTATGGAGGGAAAAACATTATCAAGTAATCGTTTCTTGTATTAACGCGATCTTGAAATAATCTTAATTTCCCCCACGGAAAACCTAAAATTACCCCCCGGAATGACGCATCGGTTGAAAACCACTGTGTTAAGGAGTTTTAGCCTTTATCAGGCCGGTCAATATTAGAACGGAACCTACCCGGAAATATTTAACTTTTTTCTCCGATTCGATTATACCATTATCCATAGCCCGTTCAACCTCAGAAGACAATTTATATCAAGCCCATTACTGGCCCAGATTAACAATCCTATGATCGAGTCAGCCACAAATAGAATATTCATTTTAAAAAAATTCCAATATGTGTGTGTGTGTGCGCGCGCGCGCGCGTGTGTGTGTGTGTGTGTGTGTGTGTGTGTGTGTGTGTGTTGTTTAAAACCTTCTAATTCCTAGAAATCAGTGTGTATTTACAAGGTGCATTGTGCGTTATCATTTAGATTTGCAAATACAACAAATACATTCATATACACATGTGATAATATACATTAATGGGACAGAATTGTGTCAAAGAATAAGCAAAGACAAGACACTGAAATTGTTCTGGCGACTATATAAATGCATGAATGGTGCAGTCAAGGATAAGAGTATTCCTGACTTCCAGGGTGCTGACCTCATCTGGCAGAGGACTGACGAGGATAAGGGCATAGCCCTTTTCGAACGTTATCTAAATCAGAGCATCCAGAAAGACATGAGAGGCCGGAATTTTGTAAATACATTTACCCCTGACAGGTGTAAGTCCCAGAACATTGCAGAAGAAGACATGGTGACATTGAAAGCGCCGGGGCTATGTTTCCACGAACAAAGAACAGCGCACCAGGGCCAGAGGATATAAGGTATGATGACATCAGTATGTGTACCAACAACGGGTTAGAGGAACTAGGAGTTATGTACAACAACAGTATAGTGAATGCTAGCATCAAGGAGGAGTGGTTACACAGCTGATTTTCTTGCCGAAGCCTGACAAAGACCACACAAACATTCAGGTATAGCACGTAATCACCATGAAAAATGCAATAGGCAAGCAGCTGCTGGAGAAGCTGATGGCCAGAACAAATATCAAACCAGCTAGAAAGAGGCAGTGTCTTTTCCCATCTACCCCTGGAGGCTACCGTCCGAACAGAGAAACCTGTACTAGCGCAGCAGTTTTTGCCCATGATGTGTATGAAGGTGTCCACTCAGGGACTGAAACATGTGCTGCAACAATTGATCTTGAGGCTGCATACAACAGAGTACCGTTGGAATTCTTAATGTTTCAGCTTTTCGAACTTAAGATAAGTCAATGCCTCCTTAATTGGATCGACTCAGCCTTCTTCCAACGGAAAGCAGTTTTTAGATGTGGCAGTTGGGTTTCTGAACTAACAACAGTATATTCTGGCCTGCTGCAGGGATCACCATTATCGCCGGTGCTGTTCAATGCCTACACTGTGAGAATCACCGGTGAGTAGATCACTAGAAAGAGAAGGACATTGTCATATGCCGATGATATTTTAGTGTATCATCAGAGTAAGGATAGAGATCGGGTTGCTGTGGAACTACAAACAGAACTCAATCGCATAAGTATGTGGTGTGTCGAAGCTGGTACAATGGTCAACCCTACGAAGGCAGCAGTGACATGGTCCTCTTTGAACAACCATATTGTCAACACTCCAAAATCAACTGTACATCTATGCTCAGAGACTGGAAAGAACGCAGGCAATAAAATACCTGGGGATACGATGTGATCGAAGCCTTGCTTATCCTGAGCACATTGACCAGGTGATAATAAAGGTCAAGCGGGATTTGGTTGCGATCCGGTGATGGCGGCGGCAAACTGTGAGCAGCGCCACATATTTCTTCTATACGAGGGTCTAGTCCTTTCTGTTTTTGAGTATGCGATTGCGATCCTTACTCTCAGCTACAAGCATATGGAAAGGAAGGAGATCATACAGAACGAAGCTATGCGTATTATTCTTTGGTGTACAAGAGAAACAGCATGTAGGGCGATGCGCTATCTTCTTGATTTTCCAACCATCGGAGTGGTGCATGTATGTTCACTATGGTGTATGCGTGTATAGTATTGTCACGTGTATTATTGAGATTTGTCCCTGGTCATCCGTGTGTGTTCTAATAATATTTCTCCTGTCTGTTGTCTGCAGAATAGCTGTTCCTGACCCGATTCTGTGTATGCCTAAACAAAAGCATGAATATTTGAGGCCTTGCTGTGTGGTGATATGTTGTTCGAAAGTTTTTGAGCATATGTTTGTTTCTTGTAGCAGTATAAGTTCTGGTTTGTGTTTGCTAACAAGTGTGATGATGTGTTGAAATTATGTACGCATACCACACATATTTTAAAAAAAAAACATAATTGAATTAATAGTCATTAAAATTTTAGTAAACACAAATACATGAGGTATAAGTACTATAGAAATTCACTCGCAAAGGGGTTATCCATTATGGATAGGCGAACAAGATGTCAGTAACAAAAGTTTATGCGAGAGTATCATCTTGAACCTCGTTCTTATCACTTGTGTCGGTGTCTACAAAGAGAGTGTCTGGTATGCTGTATGTGTCGTCTTCGTCTTGTACTTGTACTTGTGTCTCCTCTTGTTGGTATTGTTCAGTTTCCTTTGTCTCGCCTATAGTAGTTTTGACTTTTTCCTTCTTTTCTGGTATGTATCTAGTCGGTGATAGAACGTCCGTTTCTGTGTCAAAGCTGTGTTTTGACTGCAGTAGTCTTCTGTCAGCCCATTTTCTTTTCATTGGATTGCTGACGATTTTAAAAGTTTCAGAGTCTATATTCTTTGTATTGTTTTCTTTAGTGTTATTTTCTTGTGTTTTCCTGTCTTCTTATGTGTTGATTTCACTATTGAAAGTTTGTGTAAGTTCAGTTCTTTTCTGTTGAGAAGTTTCTCTTACGAGTGGCGGGAAATCTTCTTGGCTGTAAACACCAATTGCTGCTGCTGCTGTTGGCGTCATCGGTGGTCGTCTACTACTCTAGGACATTTATGTACCCAGTGGTTGTCTTGGCCACACGCCGGACAATTGTTCATATTTTGTTCATAATACCAGGAGTGCACACCATTTGCCAACACCATTCCTTAGACCAGTGTTTCCCAACGTGGGGCCCACGCCCCACAGGGGGGCAATTCGATTGTTAAGGGGGGCAATTCGAAAATGGAAGAAATCGGCTGGATATAACAAAACGGGGAGACTTGAGACTGAAGTTAACTAAATTGGAACCTGACATAAGATCTCTTTGCAGCAAGCATCAAGCGCAAGGATCTAATTAAATTTAAATAATAAATAATTACTAATAATTAAAATAATATAGAAAACTCTTTCATTAAAATTATTTTGTACTTGAATTTCAGTTCTCCATTATATGTTTTGAAAATTTACTTACTGTGTTTGCTCAATAATTACCTAGTGATTTCTTCCTAAAACCTATCATTCAAGTTTCTTTAGTGAACATTTCAATTTTTGAATATTAAAAATAATGTATATGTTGAGGGGGGGGGGGGGCGTTGGGCGAGGGAGGGGGGCAATATGAATTTTAGAAAGGCTTAAGTGGGGCATGGCATAAAAAAGGTTGGGAAACACTGCCTTAGACTGAATACCCCCGCTTTGTCATCACCTGTAAAACTGTGCACCAGGTTTTTAAACTCCTTTTGGAGTAATCGTGACAGGTAGCCAGGGAATGGTCAGCGTGTCCCTTTCTTTCTCTAGGTGCTCTAGAGATATCTCTATCCCAAGGCTTGTTAAAGAAAACTTTTTACCTTGTAACTTTTCATACAAGGCCTTCTGCGCCTCTGCGGACAGGTGAAAGTACCACCTAGTGGGAACCTAGAACCTATGCAGGTCGACGACTCTCCCAAAAGGCAAACCTCCTGGACCAGTTAGGGCACTAACAATAAATGGTGGTGTTGATTTAGCGGCTGCCTCAGGACCTGTAATCGAGAAAACTATCGTGCCGGCTGGTGAAGTTGCTGACCTTCGTATTCGTCTCCTGGAATTGCAAATGCAGTAATATTGAAATACATGTCGATAATGTGTTATTTTCGGTAATAATAATTCCAAAGGAAATTCACTTGTCCTTTAGAATATCAATTCCAAAGAATAACGCACCTCAAAATTCGTTTCAATGTTTTACGCTGACAATTAAAATTGCAGTTCACGTTTGTGAGCAATATAATCTATATTAAGGATTTTGGGCCTTTCATAGGTCGGATAAAAATTATTGTGTTTGTACTTTGAATTTGCGTGTTAATGAAAGGTCAGGATATTTAATGTAATATCGAGGATAAATGAACAATTGAGTTACAAATGTAAAATAATGCCATAACTTTTACACAATCTTTGAAGATTGCTTAAAATTATTATCCCGTCATTTATAATCTATATAAAAATGTTTGCATATCCTTTACAGGACATCGCTGTCAAAATCAGCATCTTTCAGCTGATTGTTGATTTCTTTGGCAAGATTACGCTAATTTTTCTGAACAATTTATGAAAGATTAACATAAATACTAGAATTATGTAAATCGCATAATACTAGTATGTTACCTTTAGTAATGTCCCGTGAAGAAAGAAACTGTAATATTATTATGTCCCTTTCAACAATCGTAATTGCATGTTCCGTTTAATGTTTTTTTACTGATATAGTTTTAGTATATTATTGTCATATAGTATTTCTTACTTGATATAGTTGTGGTATATTATTGTTATATAGTACATACAAATGCCTGGGTACAATCTTCAACTGCTCCAACATCATAAGGGAAGAAATACAAACTACAATCAATTCTGGAAATAAGGTATACAATGCACTACATCCATCCATCATGTGCCATGCCGGTAAGCGTGGGCGGTCATGTTCTGCCATCTCACCCGATCACCAGAGTCGTGGATCAGCTCCGTGTTTCTGTCTCGACTATGCCACAAGGCCAAGCCATCCAGGTACTTGCTTCTAGGTCTTCCCCTTGGTCTGTTCCCCTCGATCTTACCAGTTGTCACCAAATTCTCCAATCCATTTCTTCTCATAACATGTCCAAAAAATGTTGACTGTCTACGTCTAATTTCTCTAATCAATTTACGATCTTCATTTGTTTCTTGAAGGACTTGTTCATTGGTCTTTCTGGCTGTCCATGGTATTCTTTGCATTTTCCTCAGAAACCACATCTCTACAGCCATCAGATGTTTTTCAGCCTGACTGCTCATTGTCCACGCTTCACATCCATACAAAAGTACAGGCTCAATGTAGCATCTCAACACTCTCTTTCTCGTTTCAATTGACATCTTTTTATTGGTCAATATGTTTTTCATCTTGCTAAAGGCTACTTTTGCCATGGCGATTCTTGTTCTAATCTCTTCAAGGCATCTCCCATCAGATGTTATTACTGTTCCGAGATAATTGTACCTGCTCACTTGTTGAAGAATATTCCCATTTACTTGTATATTACATTGTGGTATTTCGTCCTTCCTAGTGACGACCATAATCTGTGTCTTTTTACAATTTAATTCCAACCCTAGTTGTTCACTGTGTGTCACAATCGCATCTACTAAATTTTGCAGGTCCTGTTCATTGTCTGCAATCAAGACTGTATCATCTGCATATCTAATGTTATTGATGCATCGTCCCCCAATGTTGATTCCTTCCATATCTTCAATATTTCTGAAAATACTTTCACTGTACAGGGAAAACAGATCTGGAGACATTACACATCCCTGTCTCACACCCCTTTTAATAGGCTGATATTGGCTTACTTCATTATCAACTCTTATGGCAGCTTGTTGTTTCCAATATATGTTTTTTACAAGTCTAAGATCTTTTCCATCAATTTGTAGATCTTCAAGCATCCTTATCATGTTGACATGTCTCACTTTATCAAAAGCCTTTGTGTAGTCAATAAAGCAAAGGTGTAGATCTTTGTTTACTTCTATAGAACGTTCGATTATGTTTCTCAGTATATCCACAGCATTTACTGTACCCTTGCCTTCCACAAACCCACATTGTTCTTCTCCTATTTCAGGTTGTATTTTCCTCCTAACTCTTTGCATGATAATTCTTAGCAAAATCTTCGTGATGTGACTCATTATACTAATTGTTCGATGTTGATCACATTCCAAGGCTCCTGATTTCTTTGGGATTGCAATAAATACAGAATTACATAACTCCTGAGGTATATTTCCAGTATCATATATTGTATTAAGCAGACTGGTAACTTGATCTATTCCATATTCTTCTAAAGCATTAATCATTTCTGTTGTGACGCTGTCTGAACCGGGGGTCTTGCCAGATTTCATATGGTTAAGAGCATTCTGAACCTCCATCTTCAAAATTGCTGGTCCTTCATTATTATTTTGAACATCATACTGTTCGTCTCTGTTGTCGTCATACAGGTTTTTCACGTAATCTGACCATTCATGTAATATCTGATCTTTTTCTATTATGACTCTTCCATCTTTTGTCTTTAGGCAGCCTGCTGATGTACGTGTTCTTTGATTAGTAAGCTCCTGAATTCTTTTGTGCATTAGGTTCGCATTGTTACTGTTGTGTTGTTTTTCAATTTCTCTGCAATTTTTCTCAAGCCATGTTTCTTTTGCCTCCTTACATATGGTTCTCACTTTTCTGTAAATGTCTTCATATTTGGCAGGATTATTTTTGTTCTGTCTTCTTGTTTCCATTAGTTGTAAAATTTCTTCAGTCATCCATGTCTTACGGCCCACTTTCTTTACTTTTGGAATAGTTTTTTCTGCTGCGCAACTGATTGAATTCTTCATCGTTTCCCATTGATCATCTACATCTTGAAACAGGATCTCTAGATCAGACAATATATCAAATTTGTTCTTTACTTCTATGTTAAAATTATCTTGTATTTCTTTGTCAGTTTTCAATTTGCACCAGTCATATTTAGGGTTTCCTGCTGTATACTTGACTTTCTTTAACTTTACCCTCAATGTGCCTGTAATTAATCTGTGATCACTGTAACAGTCTGCATTTGGAACTGTTTTTACGACTGTTAACGCATTTCGAAACCTTTTGCTAATCAGGATGTAATCTATCTGGTTTTTAATCCTGTTGTCTGGACTCCTCCATGTCCATAATCTTCTAGGATGCTGTTTAAACCAGGTGTTTCCTACAACCATTTCTTGTTCTTTTGCCCATTCTACAAGTCTGTATCCTCTTTCATTTCTCTCTCCCAAACCATGGTTGCCTACACTGCATCCATCGCCTTGCTGTCCTATTTTTGCGTTGAAATCACCCATTATGATATTTATTTCTGATTTTTTGCAGTTCTTCAAAGCAGACTCCACGTCATTATAAAATTCCTCTATGCTTTCTTCACTGCTTTCACTTGTTGGGGCATATACTTGAATGCACTACAACATCTACTAAAATTAAATGCGCTATCTCGTAACACCAAAATCACAATATACAAAACACTGAGGAGCGGCTGGCCGAGAGGCTAGAACGCCGGACTCTCATTCGGGAGGCTTGGGTTCGATCCCTCGGTAAGGTGTCGGATTTTTTTCTGTCGGGGGCAAAAAGAAAATCCTAACCTGCACAGTTCGCGGCGACTGCACTAGCCAGACGGCCTTTATTCCTCAGGCTCAAAGACCCCTCTGCCATACACCGAAAGGTACTATGATGATTGCGCTCTATACGCCAACTCAGAGGCGGACATGCAACACAATGTTTCAGCTTTCTCACATGCCTGTGCCAACTTTGGGCTCAATATCAACTTGAAGAAGACTGTAGTTATGTACCAGCCAGCTCCAGGGAATAATCACACTGTGCCAAATATCAAAGTGAATGATCATAGACTAAGTGTTGTGGACAAATTCACCTATCTTGGCAGCACCGTGTCACAAGCTGCCACAATCGATGACGAAGTGAATGCAAGAATCTCCAAGGCCAGTGCAGCCTTTGGCAGACTGTACAAGAATGTATGGGACAGAACTGGAATAAGCCTGCAAACAAAGCTAAAAGTCTACAAAGCAGTTGTATTATCCACACTGCTATATGCTTGTGAAACCTGGACTGTTTATCAGCGACACGCTAGGAAATTAAACCACTTCCACACAGTCTGCCTAAGGAAGCTACTGAAGATTAAATGGCAAGACAAGATTCCAGACACTGAAGTCCTAGAAAGAGCATCCATGCCCAGTATCCACACTCTACTGATGAAGAATAAGATTCGCTGGGCTGGTCACTTGACTCGCATGCCAGATCACAGGCTCCCTAAACGAATTTTTTACAGCGAACTGCGTTGTGGTAAACGCTCCCAAGGTGGCCAGAGGAAACGTTTTAAAGACACTGAAAATTTCACTGAATGCTTTTGGAATTCATCATGACACCTGGGAGGCTGCAGCCAGAGACCGAAATTCGTGGCGTGCATCATTGCGCAAAGGTGCAGTCACATGTGAGGCAACCAGGACTGCAAGAGCTGTGAAGAAAAGGCAGGACAGAAAAACCACTGCAGGAAATCCTCCTCCAGAGACGTCAAGCATTCTTTGCCCACATTGTCAAAGAACATTTCGAGCCAAAATAGGCCTTATCAGCCATCTTAGAACCCACGGCTCCACACCTTCAACCCCACTGGATGAAATGAATGGTCATCATCATTCTTGATGGACAAACAACACAAACACTATATTGGCAGTAAATGACAGTTTTATGACAAAACACTGATCAGATCAGTTGTACTTTATGGCTCTGAAAGCTGGAGTACAACGAAAGGAGACGAAGCCTTGTTACAAACCTTTGAGAACAAAGTTTTAAGACGCACCTTTGGACCCATTAGGGATACAAAAAGTGTAGAGTGGAAATGAAGAAGTAACAAAGACATTTATGATCTGTTTACGTCCCCTCTAATCACTGGTATCATGAAGGCTAATAGACTACGATGGCTGGGGCATTTAGAAAGAATGGAAGATAATAGGGAAACAAAACTCGCTTACACTCAGGAAATAAATGGCCGTAGACCCCGAGGTAGAGCAAGAAGTCTGTGGAGAGATAATATATATATACAGACCTAAAAGCACTTGGAATAAACGACTGGCAAGAGAAGGTCAACAAGAGAGACGAATGGAGACGGATTGTATCTGCAGCAAGAACCTCAATGGCTCGGAACGCTGAAGAAGAAGAAGAAGTATTGCTTACTTTATATAGGTTTGGTATATTATTGTTATATAGTATCGATTGTTTGATACAGTTTTGGTATATTATTTTATATAGTATCGCTTACTTGATATAGTTTTGGTATATTATTGTTATGTAGTATTGCTTACTTGATATAGTTTTGGAATATTATTGTTATGTAGTATTGCTTACTTGATATAGTTTTGGTATAGTATTGTTATATAGTATTGCTTACTTGATATAGTTTTAGTATATTATTGTTATATAGTATTGCTTACTTGGTATTCATTCATTCATTCAGTAGCATGTCTTTTGCAGAACCTAGCTACCATAACATCATTCTGGAAAACTTCTCGGTCATAAGCAAGATGTCCCGCATCAGATACACCCATCTGGAGATCATCTGCCACATCGTGCACCCATATTCTCTTTGGCCTTCCTCTTCCTCTCTTCCCGGGCAAATACCCCTTCATTATTGTTCTCTCCAAAACTTCATAACCTTTCAAGTGACCCAAATATTTCAGTGTTCTTTGTTTTCTCGTCTTTTCTCTCCAATATTCAGATCTTGATGCATTTGTTCTTTTCTGTATCCAATATATTCTTAGAACCCGTCTATAACATTTATACTCAAAGGCATTTATGCGTTGTTCAGCTTGTTTAGTAAATGTCCAGGTCTCACAGGCGCATGTTGCAATGGGAAAGACGCATGCTCTTACAAATCTATTTTGTTTGGGTCTATCTGTCTAACGCCACAATTTATTCAGTTGTTAAAGTTTTTGAAGAGCAATAGATATTCGTCTTTTAATTTAATTCATTGTGTCATCAGGCATTGTTCGGCGCTGTTTCAGTACGTTCATCATGGAGAAATCACATATTTCTTTCATGTACTTTTCTAATTGTGATTCTAATGAAATTTTGGGCCTTTTAAGGCCGGACAAAAATAATAGAGAATTTACTATCACGGTTTTGCCATAAAGAGGATAAACCACTTAATGTAAAATTAAGAAGAAATAAGGAAATGGGTTATAAAATTCTCAAGCTTGTAAAACAAAGCTACCATTTTTACACAAACTTTGAAGATTATTTAAAATTCTTATCCAGTGTCATGTAGAAAATAACGGTCGTTAATGTATAAAAAGATTTTGTAAAGGAGTTAGATAAATACTACAATTATTTAAATCACAGAATACATTTAAGTTTCCTTCTTCTTCTTCTTTCGTTCGCCTGAAATATGTTTATAACTGCAATGTTGTCTCTTGTATGAATCTAACAGTCTTTTTTAATTCATTCAGCGGTCCATAGAGTTTATCTTCCTCTGCTGTCTCTCTAGGCCAGAAGGTTCGCCTGGATATGTTGTAGTTCGGGCAATCCTGGAGTATGTGCTCTGCTGTCCCTTGAAATATCTGTTATGTTGTCATGTCTTTTCCCACTATTTTATATGTTATTTACATGTGTGCCTACATCGGTATCAACACACCCGATGTTCAAGAGTGAAAGCTTGTATCCATTCGGCCATGTTGACCTCCAAAAGGAGCCTTCACTTGGTAGACTTTTATAAGGAAGCCGCTGAGGATAGGACAGAAGTGATGATAGAATTCTACAGTGAGTCGTATAGTCCTGGTGATTTGTCCTCTATGATGAAATATTTATGTACGTCATAAAAGTTTTACTAAACGCTGAGAAGATATATATATATATATAGCATTATGTTTTAAGGAGTTTTGGCCTTTGACAGACCGGTCAAAATTACAAATGAACAATTAGCCTACCCGGAGATATTTTTTTTCCTACCGATTCGATTATACCATAATCCATAACCCGTTCAACCTCAGCAGTCAAGTTATATCAGGGCCTAACAATTAAAAATCCTGTGATCGAGTCAGCCACAAGTAGGATATTAATTAATTTGTTTAAAATGTCCATGTGTGTGTGTGTGTGTGTGTGTGTGTGTGTGTGTGTGTGTGTGTGTGTGTGTGTTTAAAAACTTGTATTTCATAAATCAGTGCGTATTTACAAGGTGCATTGTGTGCTTTCATTTACATTTGCAAATACAACAAATACATTCATGTATACATGTGGTAATATACATTAATGGGATAGAGTTGTGTCAAAGAGTAAACAAAGACAAGTCACTGAAATTCTTCTGGCTACTACTTAAAAGACTTAATGGTGTAGTCAAGGATAAGAGTATTTCTGACTTCCAGGGTGCAGACCTCATCTGGCAGAGGACTGACGAGGATAAGGGCAACGCCCTTTTCGAACGTTATCTAGAGCAGAGCATCCAGAAAGACATGAGAGGCCGAAATTTTGCCAAGACGGTTACCTCAGATAGGTGTACGTCCGAGAACAATTCAGAAGTAGACATGGCGACAGTAAAATAGATCAGGGCTGTGTTTCGACGAAAAAAGAACGGCGCACAAGGGCCAGATGGTAAAATGTATGACGACATTAGTATGTGTACCGACAACGAGATAGAGGAACTATGTACAACAACAGTATAGTGAGTGATAGAATCACGACGGAGTGGTTACACAGCTATCTGATTCTCTTGTCGAAGCCAGGCAAAGTCCACACAAAAATTCAGGTATAGCGCTTACAAAAGAGTACCGTTGGAATCCTTAATGTTGCAGCTTTTTGAACTCAAGATAAGTCGATTATTCATTAATTGGATCGCGTCAACCCTCTCTCTCCCAACGGAAAGCAGTTGTTAGATGTGGCAGTTGGGCTTCTGAACCAACGACAATATATCCTGGCCTGCTGCAGTGATCACCATTATCGCCGGTGCTGTTCAATGCCTACACTGTGAGAATCACCGGTGAGTAGATCTCAAGAACGGGGAGGACATTGTCATATGCCGATGATGTGATAGTGTATCGTGAGTGTAATGATAGAGATCGGATTGCTGTGGAACTACAAACAGAACGCTATCGCATAAGCACTCAGTGGGGTGAAGCTGGTGCAATTGTCACCCCAACTAAGGCAGCAGTGACATGGTTCTCTTTGAACAATCATATTGTCAACACTCCAACGCCAACTGTACATCTGTGCTCAGAGACTGTGGAAAGAACGCGGGCAATGAAATACCTGGGGATACGATTTGATCGAAGCCTTGCTTATACTAAGCACACTGACCAGGTGCTAATAAAGGCCAAGCGGGATTTGGCTGCGATCCGGGTAATGGCGGCGGCAAACTGTGAGCAGCGCCACCTATGCCTTCTATACAAGGTCTAGTCCTTTCTGTTTTTGAGTATGCGATGGCGATCCAGAATCTCAGCCATAAGCAGATGGAAAGGATGGAGAGGATACAGAACGAAGCTATGTGTATTATACTTGGGTTTACAAGAGATACAGCATGTAGGGCGATGCGCTATCTTCTTGGTTTTCCACCCATCGGGGACATATTACAGATTTGCCGAGCACAGGCCTATCCCAGAGTCAACGCAAACACGCAACATCCAATGCATAATGAAATTAAGAAGATAAACGGCAGTAAGTTAAAAAGAGGAAAATCACGGATGGGTAAATTCGGAGATATTCTTCAACAGGTGTGTTCACTTAAAGGCTTGGAAGTGGAATGGGTACAAGAGCCTGCAGAGTTCTGTACGTCCTTTTCAGTTTGTATCCAACTAGACAGAAAATGCAGACAAGAACACAGATGAGCATTTACGGCTCAAGCTGGAAGTAGGATTGTGAAGACGTATTCTGGTAGTAGTTTGACTATGGAAGTCTTGGCAGTAAGTAAAGTAACTGCATGTCTCGAGACACAGACCTTTACTCGGGCATGTTTCCTTAGTGACTCAATGAGTATGCTCAGGAAGATAGCGATGGGGTAGGCGGAAGACAATGGTTGTTGTCTCTGGAGCGGTCACGGTTGGCAAAGACTAGTTTCATTTAGGCCAGTGTAAGCGGGTGTACAACAACAACAACAACAACAACAACAACAACAACAACAACAACAACAACAACAACAACAACAACAATAACAAAAACAAAACTTTATTTTCAAGGGGTTAAGATTTGGGCACGCAGGCCCGTCTTACATTCTGTCCTTCTATCACTCTCGTTCATACATTATATCATTCACACATCATTCAATGCTAACTGTGTACAAGGAAATTAGCAGTCGGAAAGGCTTGCCGGTACGGCTACTGTGGAGGACGGACGAGCCATGGACCAGGCTGATATACTGAATGCTCTACGAGAAGTAAGTCGTTTGCGTGTAACAAGTGATGACTTTGAATCTACATCTATGGTCAGTCTGCAAGAACAGCAATTTAAAATAGTTGTGGCCAAACAATAACACTACGCGGAAAGCCAGAGAAGATTATTAAACCAACACAGAACTACTCACGCTGCGGGATTTACTGAGGAGGAAATCCGAGCACTTACGGACTAAATGTTTCGATGTGCAATGAGGATGATCTGTCGACTAACTAACTAACTAACTAACTAACTAGTAAGTATGAGTGTGACATTCTGCCAACGGCCTTCTCCTGGTCTAGCGACAAGTGGGAGTATGGACAGTCTTTCTGGTATGTGTATGTAATGAAATCTCTAATGAAGTGTGTATGTTGGTATGTGTTTATGTGGTGGGAACGATTAGTAGTGTGACTCTTCGCTGGCTGTTGAACGAGGGGACTGAGCGCGTATGGGAATGTCCTGAATTCAGTGATGTCGGTTCTTAACTCAACTCAACTCAACTCACATATGTTTATGTTTTGAAAACTGCACTGTTGGTCTGGGTCTACGAGTGATGGCATGAATGTTTTTATTTTGTTTGCAAGTGACTTTGCTAGAATTTTGTAGTCTGTGTTTAATAATGAGATGGGTCTATAGTTTTTAAGCTGTGTTTTATCTGTGTTGTCTTTATAGATGAGTGTTATTAGGACATGTTGTAAGTTTTCGGGAGTTCTTGTTTGTGAAAAGCTTCTTGGTAGACCTTTAGAAGGAAACTGTCTAGGAAAGGAAAGTCGTACTGGTAGAATTCTACAGTGAGTCCACCTGGCCCTGGTGATTTTTCTTTTTGCATTTGATTGAGTGCATGTGATATACCTACTAATGTAAGCTGTGTCTAGTATGTCTTTATCTTTGTCAGATAGTTTCTTTGTGTATTGTAAGAACCTATTTTGTGTTTGTGTGTTGGGTCTGCAAGATGTGGAATGCACCTGGCCCTGCAGTCAGCAGGGTTAGGATCGGCTAGCCTCTCCCAGGAGGGGGGGGGGGGGGAAGCGAAAATTAGTAGCCTGCCGATGACCCGCAGACTCCACAAGGCAACATTCACCTCCACGTGGTGCAGACCGGGCAACCATGACCGTGAGGTCATGGGCTAACGGGGATATGGCTCGCCATAGGGGATGGACTCCCTGTGGTCAGATTGTTGTCCTAAACCTGCTACGGACCTAGCAAGCCGGCAGGGGATCTTCATACTGCTAGTAGAAAAACTAAGAAGTATAAACGGACTGACCCAAACGGACCCGGCAATGTTAATGGACTACGAGATAGATCAGCGACTCAAACAAAAAAAAAAAAAAATAGGCACAATAAACGTCTGCGGTTTCAATAGTAAAGAAGAAGAGCTTATAGAAACAATGGAAGAGAGGAAAATTGGACTGGTGGGAAAAACGGACACCAGAACAAAGGGGAAAGGATGCAAGGAGTTTCACCGCAGTTACACGTTTGTTTACTCTGGAGTAGAACAGCAAGAAATGGCAAGACACGGTATGAGAATAGTCATCGAACCACGGCTAGCAAGAGGAATACTAGAAATAAAATATATATCAGAAAGAATCATAACAGTGAGAATAAAAGAACAAAAAATTACAACATATATACGAATATACGCACCATGTAATGCAAACAATAATGAGTAAGAATGCGAGGACTTCTACGTAGACATTCATGAAGTGCTAAATAAAATAGATAAGCAGGACAACATCATAGTTATGGGAGACTTCAATGCAAGACTAGGACGTAACAGAGTGGGCATGGAAAAACATCTGGGAGCATTTGGAGATCAGCATAATGAAAGGAATGATAACGGAAGTAGACTGATAGAGCTGTGCGGCCAACATGACCTCTATATAACAAACACATTCTATAAACATAAAGATTTAAGTGTATACACCTGGTATAAATGGAACGATCTAGATACTAAAAGCCAAATTGATTTTATATTAACAAGAAATAACAGAAAGAGAAATATATTAGATGCAAGGGCAGTGCCAAAATTTCAGTATAAACACAGAACATAAAGAGGAAAATACACGCCTTGCGAATCAGTAAACTTAAAAAACCTTAAAGACGAGGCAGTAAGGGACAATTATGAGAAAGAACTAACTGAACTCTTTGTAAAATTACCTACAGAAAGAAAAACAGTGGAAGAAGAATGGGAGATGTTCAAATCAAGCATTTTAAATACTGCAAAAATAACATGTGGAACCACGAAAACACGGATAAAGAAAATAACAAGTTGGTGGAACGCAGAAGTAAAGAAAGCGGTAAAATACAAAAAGGAAACATATAAAAAGTGGTTGAAGAGCAAACAGGAATGTGATTACATAGAATATAGAATAGCGAGAAGACATGAGAGTAGAATAGTAAAGAGGGAAAAACAAAAAAACTGGGATGAGTATGGGGAAACCCTAAATAAAAACAACAAGGAGGCAACTAGAAACTTCTACAAAAAGATAAGTGCAATGCGAACCAGAGGAGAACCCTTTGACCCAACTGAAATAATTAACAGCGAAAGTGGAGAACCAATAAGTGAACAAAAACAAATCCTAATAAGATGAAAGCAGTATTTCGAACAACTTCTCAACATCCCATCAGATGTCACAGGAATTCAAGAGACCTACACAGATGGCACCGAAGAACTAGAACCAGACATACTAAAAGAAGAAATTATAGAAGCCATCAGATTAGCCCCACTGAACAAATCACCGGGACAGGATGAAATACCAAAATGAACTAATTAAAGCAGCAAGAGAAGTAGGAACAGCTTGGCTACATAGACTATTCAACCATGTTTGGGTAGAACAACAGACACCACGAGACTGGGGAAAAGCCATAATTATCCCAATTTGGAAAAACAAAGGCAGCAAAAGAGACTGCACACAATACAGAGGCATTTCACTGTTGAGTCATACTGAGAAAATATTTTGCAAAATTCTTGAAAAAAAAGATTACGAACTACTTTAGAACCCCAGCTAAGCGAAACACAACTTGGATTTAGGAAACACAAAGGATGCACAGATGCCATTTTTGCTCTTAGACAACGTATAGAAAAATCAATCGAATTCAATGAAACACTCTACTTAGCCTTTGTCGACCAAGAAAATGCATTCGATAGAGTAGATAGAAACAAGCTGTGGGAAATCCTTAAACAATATGGAGTGAGTACACATCAAACAAACCTATGTAGAAGTTTATACAACAGCGAATGCATAGTGAGAGCAACTGGAGGACACTCAGAACCCTTCACCATAAGATCTGGAGTACGACAAGGTTGTGTCCTGTCCCCTCTCTTGTTCATAACATATATAGACAAAATATGTAAAGAAACCAGCCAACAGAGACGGTAAGATTACCGCATTACGAGAACACAGAAGAAGAGGCATTTGCAAATCTAACCATTAGAGAACTTCTGTTTGCGGACGACCAAGCACTAATAGCAAAATCAGAAGCTGAATTACAAGACCACATGAATAGTCTAAACGAAATGTGTAGGGAACATAACATGAAAATTAACACAAGAAAACAGAGGTAATGACTATAACTAAAGAAGAAAAAACAACAACAATTCATCTAAACGAACATCCCTTGAAACAAGTAAAGAGTTTCAAGTACCCAGGAAGTATAATATCATCAAATGGCAGATAAGAAGACGAGATCGAAAATAGGTGCAATAAGGCAAACAAACTCATTGGACAAATGGCACCAATACTAAAGAACAAACATGTATCAATAACTACTAAGAAAGCACTTTACAATACAATCTTCCTACCAACTCTATGCTACCAATGCCAAACCTGGACAATGACAGAAAAAGAGAACAGAAAAATTACAACAACAGAAATGAAATTCCTGAGAAGAATACTCAATGTATCAAGAAGAGAAAAGATCATAAATGAAGAAATCAGGACTAAAGTAGGGGTTAAAGCAGCACTAGATTTTATTAGAAAGCAGCAAGTCAAATGGTTTGGCCATGCAAGTAGGTTACCAGTCAACAGCATGCCACAACAAGCAATGATGTACAGACCAGATGAAAACAGAGGAAGAGGCCGACCACGTAAACGTTGGACGGAGGGAATAGCAGAGTCCATGGGAATATCCATATATGAAGCCTATAATCGGGCACTCTCACGATGTTTATACGTCACCTCGAACCGCAAGGTACAAGAGGAACATGATGAGATGAGAGATGAGAGTGTTGGCTGGTTCTGCTGTATATAGGTCGTTGTAGTATTGTTAGAATGTTTCTAACATATGTGTTGCCTCTAATTGTGTGTTTCCTTGCATGTCTATTATTGCCCCTACTTGTCTGAGGGTTGTATGTTTTGTTTTAAAGCCAGGTGTTGTTTGTTAGGAGCTTCTTTTGATATGGTAGTGAGTTTAGTTATATGGAGTGCACCACACAACAGGCACTTAAAAATAATTGAAGGTGAATGAGGGCAAGCATTTGTGAACGGTGTTTAGTAGGCAATTGTTATGTGCAAGCCTAGAGGTAAATGCCATCAGTGGAAATTTAACTGTAATCTGCATTCATATTATATGTACTCGTAATTACTGTGCATTTATATATCTTCATACACCAAAAATGTCTTAAAGCTGTATCACTAGAATGTTTTTGTCAATAGTCAACACATTAAACAGCTTCTTTTCGAGGACTTCCTGGAATGTGATATACTCGGACAGTAATGGTTAAGAGTCTTACGGTAATCTGTCATCATGTGGGTATCCCAAGTCTCTTCCATTGTTTGTATATCCTGGTGAAATCTATAACTTTGTTCGTCACTAAAGTCGCCACTATTTTCTGGAGGAGAATGTAAATGTTATGGAGGTAATGCAAGGTTATGCTCATGCTGCATCCAAGCTTACAAAAACTCAGTAGCATGTTTTCAAGTTATGTTCATCGAATTAGTAACATTTGAATTGTTTGTTAACTTTCTAATAATTGTTCCATCAAAAATACCACCTTTAAGTTTGTCTATGCTCAATTCCTGAATTAACATTCAGCATTAGTAATTGAAACAGGTACCATTTTTGTTCAGTGTCTTAACAAGTTGTTTCACGAAGCCAAGCTTTATATGTAATGGTGACAATAGAGCTCTGTTTCGATCAATGAGAGACTCGCTGAGAATATTTTCTTCTCCAACTTTAAATTCGTCCCTCAACTGCCACTGTTTTCTTTATCCAGTGCGTATCTTTTGCCCTGTTATCCCACAAACATATAACTCATGGATATTTGGTGGATCCCCCTTGCTGGCAAAAGTTGATCATTTTAAGATCTACACAATGCATGCTCAGAAAACGGCGGCGACCGGTTGCTGAACTAGCTAGTTTTGCAATATCCAGTAATGTGTATGAAGCTGCTGTTGCCGCTTCCATCGACGATGAACTATAAATTTCGTGGCGGACAGTTGTGTTGGCATTCTGGCAGCGGCCTTATGCCTGTAATTACCTGTGCGTGCTGTTGGATTGTGGGTACTGCAATCTGTTCCACATTTCACATGGGACAATGAGGAGCATTTTGTGTGATATTCACTGGCACAAGAATTGAGCATTATAGAGACGACCCTTTGCAGTGAAGTTGGAACCGCGACTAATTAACTAACTATAGATAAAGGAGAGAGAGAGAGAGAGAGAGAGAGAGAGAGAGAGAGAGAGAGAGAGAGAGAGAGAGAGAGAGAGAGAGAGAGAGAGGATGAAAAAAAATGTTTTGCATATCCTTTACAGGACATCGCTGTCAACATCAGCATCTTTCAGCTGATTGTTGATTTCTTGGCAAGATTACGCTCAATAGTTTGCCATTGCTTTCTGAGCGGCTGGCTCACATACCCCGTAAGTTACCGACGCGATTCGAACCACTGCTGATTCTCACCGTGATAGTGGGCACCCTTGTCTGACAGATTTTGTGATCCCGAAACTGGCAGTGAGTGAATGATTCACCAATACCTTACTTTCAGGGGTTTTATACAATATGTCTATACACTGTCGACAGTACTGTCCCATGTTACAGTGTACTAGTGCTTTGTGTAAGTATGAATATGAAATTTTGTCAAAGACCTTCTCATGGTCCAAACGACAAGAGGGAGATTGGACAGTCCTTCTGTTGTGTGTATGTGATGATATCTCTAATGAAGAGTGTAAGATTTTGTATGTTTCTGTGATGTATGCTGCACTGTTGACCTGTCTGTATTAGTTATGGCATGAACGTTTTTTTTTTTTTTTGCAAGTGATTTAGCTAGAATTTTGAAGTCTGTGTTTAATAATGAAATTGGTCTACAATTTTGCAGCTGTGCTTTGTCCGTTTGTCTTTAGGTATGAGTGTTATGTATGACATGTCGCAACTGTTGGCGAGTCTCCCTTACAAAATGTGCGGTGCCTTTTCGGTACGTTAACCATGGTGAAATCATGTATGAGAAAGGAAGTTTAAGTTTCTAATTGTGATTTTGGTGAAATTTTGGGCCTTTTACGGGCCGAAAAATAATATGTCACTTATTACCATATTCTCTCATTAAAAGGATACGACATTTAATGTAATATTAAGAAGAAATAGGAAAAAGGATTATAAAATTCTCAAGCTTGTAAAACAAAGCTATCACATATACACACATTTTGAAGATTACTTAACATTGTTTTCTCACAGGTATGCTGCACATAACTCTCGTTATGTCCTATAAACACTTTATAATGGACTTAGACAAATACTACAATTATTTAAATCACATAATACATTTATGCTTCCTTTAGTAATCTCCCTTGAAATAGCTGTTATGTTGTTATGTCTTTTCCGATTATTTTATTTTCATGTGTTCCTACATCGGCATCGACACACCGGAAGTTCAAGAATGAAAGCGTGTGTCCATTCGGCCATGTTGACCTTCAAAACTAGCCTTCACTTGGTAGACTTTTATAAGGAAGCTGCCGAGGATAGGAAAGAAGTAATGGTAGAATTCTACAGTGAGTCCGTATGGTCCTAGTGATTTGTCTTGTGATGATTTAATATTTATATACGTCATAAAATGTTTACTAAACGCCAAGAAGATATGTATAAATATAGCATTATGTGTTAAGACAGTGGTTCTCAACCTTTTTGGCCCATGCACCCTTGCACCATATGTTCACAATGTCATTCCCTCCTTTCTTATTTCCTCCCTATAAGTGCCCCCCCCCCACCTCCTTCCCGACCCTACACGGTATACGTACAAATATAAGCTAAATTTAATAACACATATTAGAACAAGTCTAGACGTCTACATAAAACGTGATTTGCATATCCGCTTACGTTACAAAACAAATTTCAGAATGGCGAGATGTACATAATCGTAAAGTATGGAGGGAAATATATTATTAAGTAATCGGTTCTTGTATTAACGCGATGTTGAAATAATCTTAATTTCTCCCATGGAAAACCTAAAATTGCCCCCCCCCCCCCCCCCCCCTCCCGGAATGACGCATCGGTTAAAAACCAATGTGTTAAGGAGTTTTAGCCTTTGTTAGGCCGGTCAAAATTAGAACAGAACAGTTAGCCTACCCGGAAATATTTAACTTTTTTCTCCGATTAGATTATACCATTATCCAAAGCCCGTTCAACCTCAGAAGACAATTTATATCAAGCCCATTACTGGCCCAGATTAACAATCTTGTGATTGAGTCAGCTACAAATAGAATATTCATTTTAAAAAAATTTCCAATGTGTGTGTGTGCGTGTGTGCGTGCGTGTGTGTGTTGTTTAAAAACTTCTAATTCCTGGACATCAGTGTGTATTTACAAGGTGCATTGTGTGTGTTGTCATTTAGATTTGCAAATACAACAAATGCATTCATATACACATGTGATAATATACATTAATGGGACAAAATTGTGTCAAAGATTAAACAAAGACAAGACACTGAAATTCTTCTGGCGACTATATAAATGCATGAATGGTGCAGTCAAGGATAAGAGTATTCCTGACTTCCAGGGTGCTGACCTCATCTGGCAGAGGACTGACGAGGATAAGGGCATAGCCCTTTTCGAACGTTATCTAAATCAGAGCATCCAGAAAGACATGAGAGGCCGGAATTGTGTAAATACGGTTACCTCTGACAGGTGTAAGTCCCAGAAAATTGCAGAAGAAGACATGGTGACAGTGAAAGAGATCAAGGCTATGTTTCGACGAACAAAGAACAGCGCACCAGGGCAAGAGGATGAAAAAAAGTCGCTTAAAAGTCGACAGGGTCGACTTCATTGCACCGGGTTTTATCCCATATGGCTCGGTCTCTTTCCGCAGCACGGAAAGCGTCACACAAAGCACGAACTCCGTAGCTTTTAGCGACGACCCACAGGAGTCTCCGAAACATTTAACTCGTAAACCGAACGGTGCGGCCCGGTAACGAACCCACAACCTTCGGAGCACGAGTCAAACGATTTGACCACTTCGCCACAGAGACTCCAAGAGGATGAAAGGTATGATGAAATTAGTATGTGTACTGACAACGAGTTAGAGGAACTAGGAGTTATGTACAACAACAGTATAGTGAGTGCTAACATCAAGGAGGAGTGGTTACACAGCTGATTCCCTTGCCGAAGCCTGGCAAAGACCACACAAACATTCAGGTATAGCACGTAATCACCATGAAAAATGCAATAGGCAAGCAGCTGCTGGAGAAGCTGATGGCCAGAACAAATATCAAACCAGCAAGAAAGAGACAAGTTCTTTTCCCATCTACCCCTGGAGGTTACCGGCCAAACAGAGAAACCTGTACTAGCGCAGCAGTTTTTGCCTATGATGTGTATGAAGGTTTCCACTCAGGGACTGAATCATGTGCTGCAACAATTGATCTTGAGGCTGCATACAACAGACTACCGGTGAGCGGATCACAGGACCGGGACGGACATTGTCATATGTCGACGATGTTTTAGTGTATCATCAAAGTAAGGATAGAGATCGGGTTGCTATGGAACTATAAACAGAACTCAATAGTATAACTATGTGGTGTGTCGAAGCTGTTGCAATGGTCAACCCAACAATGGCAGCCATGGCATGGTTCTCTTTGAACAATCGTATTAACAACACTCCAACACCAACTGTACATCTGTGCCCAGAGACTATGGAAAGAACACAGGCAGTGAAGTACCCGGGGATACGATTTGATCGAAGCCTTGCTTATACTGAGCACATTGACCAGGTGCTAATAAAGGCCTAGCGTGATTTGGTTGCAATCCGGGTGATGGCGGCGGCAAACTATGAGCAGCGCCACATATTTCTTCTATACGAGGGTCTGATCATTTCAGTTTTTGAGTATGCGATGGCGATCCTGACTCTCAGCTACAAGTATATGGAAAGGATGCAGATGATACAGAAGGAAGCTATGCGTATTATTCTTGGGTGTACAAGAGAAACAGCATGTAGGTCGATGAGCTACCTTCTTGATTTTCCAACCATCGGGGACATAATTCAGATTTGCCGAGCACAGGCCTACCCCAGAGTCAACGCAAACACACAACATCCAATGCATACTGAAATTAAGAAGGTAAAGGGCCAAAGGATAAAAAGAGGAAAATCATGGATGGGTCAAGTCGAAGACATTCTTCAACAGGTGTGTTCACTTGAGGACTTAGAAGAGGAATGGATACAAGTGTCAGCAGAGTTCTGTACGAACTTTTCAGTTTGCATCCAACTAGACAGTAAATGCAGACAAGAAAATCCGGCTGCTGTGGAGGCGGAAGTACAGGCTTTGATCTCCGAGAATTCTCTAGAGGGTGATGCTGTCATTTACACAGATTGGCAATTACGGCTGAAGCTGGAGGGAGAATTGTGAAGGAGGAGTCTGGTAGTAATTTTACTATGGAAGTCATGGCAGTAAGTAAGGCAATTGCTAAGCTCGAGATACAGACCTTTACTTGGGCATGTTTCCTTAGTGTGTTAATGAGTATGCTCAGGAAGATAGCGATGGGGTGGACCCGAAGACACTGGTTGTTGTTGCTGTAGCGGTCACGGCTGGCAAAAATTAGTTTCCTTTTGTGCCAGTGCATTTGGGTGTACAAGGAAATGAGCAGAATGACAGCTTTTGTGGAGGGCTGACGAGTCATGGACCAGGCTGATATACTGAATGATTTACGAGAAGTAAGTCGTTTGCGAGTACCAAGTGATGATTCTAAATCTACATCCATGATCAGACTGCGAGAACAGCAAATTAAAATAAGTGTTGCCAAAGAAGAACTCTACGCAGGAAGCCAAAGAAGATTAATAAACCAACACAGAACTGGTGTCTTTATCCGCTACACATTGCGGGGTTTACTGAGGAGGGGATCAAAGCACTTATGGACTGAATGTTTCGATGTGCAATGAGGATGATCTATCTACTAACTAACTAGTAAGTTTGAGTGTGATATTCTGTCAACGGCCTTCTCCTAATCTCCTGAACTCATCATTCATATTATCATATTTACTGTCACATGATTTTCTAACATATATTGACACACATTTGTGCACCGCCTATTCCATCATGTTTATGTCAATTTTAGGAATCAACTTATTGAATCGCATCACTATTTTTACGTTACACAATGTATGTGCATAATTTGATCTCCATTTTACATTTTTGTGATAGTGCTCACGATAATCTTCAGTGTATGCATGTGCAATGTGTGGGAGTTTTTTCACATTAGCTTCAGTGAGTATGTGAGGCATCATGTATGTGTCTAGATGTGAGGATTGTGTTTGGGTTGAGGGACGGGTTTATGGGTGGTGGTATATGTGTGGGGAATGTGTATGTGGGTTGGGAGATGTGTGTGGGTGGAGATTTGTGTTTGGTTGGGAGATGTGTGGGTGGGCGATGTGCTTGGGGAGGTGTTCGTGGTTGTGGAGATGTGGGTGGGTGGGGGTATATGTATGTGGTTGAGGGATGTGTCTGGGTGGTGGATGTGTGTGGGTCGGTGGGGGTGTGTGGGTGGGTGAGCGATGAGTGTATGAGTGGGTGGGTATTAGTGGGTGGGATGTGTGGATGTGTGGTCGGAGGTATGTGGATGGGTGTGTGGGGATGTGTGTAGGGGGTGTGTAGGAATGTGTGTATAGGTGTGGTGGGTGTGTGTGTGGGTTGGGCGATGGGTATGACTGATGTGTATGGGTGGGGGATGTGTATCTGGGTGGGTCGGGGTGCGTGTAGAAGGGGGAATGTGTGGATGGGGAGTGTATGTGTGGATTGTGTGTGTGTTTGAGTGTGAGATGTGTGGGTGGGTAGGAGATGTGCGTGAGAGTATGGGAGACGTTTGTTTGAGTGGGGGATGTGTGGGATGTGTATGGTTGAGGGAATATGTGTGTTTGGGTGGGCAGATGTGCGCGGGTGGGGGATGTGTGTGTGGTGGGGGATGTGGGAGTGGTTGGGTCAGGAGGTGTGGGTGAGTGTGGGATGTGTGGGTTGGTGGGTGATGTGTGGGTGGGTTTGTGCGAAGATGAGTGAGTTTGTGGGGGTTACTGTGGGTATGTGGAGGGATGTGTGTATAGATGGGGCGAGTGGGTGAGGGATGTGTGAGAGATTGTATATTTGGGTTGGTGTGTGTGTCGGTGATGGTGGGTAATGGTATGTGTGTGTGTTGGAGGATGGGGGATGAGTGGGTGGTGGTAGGTGTCGGGTTTGTGTGTGTGTGGGTTTGTGTGTAGGGGGAGTGGTGGATGTATGTATGCGTGGGGAATGTGTGTGTCGGTGGGGGATTGTGTGTGTGTGTGTGGGATGTGTGTGTTGGTGGAGGATGTATGTGTGGTTGGTGGGGTGTGTGGGGGGATGTGAAACTGTGTGGGTAGGTGGGTTGGTGGGTGGAAAAACGTGTGTTTGGGGATGTGTTTGTTGATAAGAAAATAGATTTGTGGGTATAGGTGGGTGATGTGTGTGTGGGTGAATGATGTGTGTGTGTGTTGGTGCGTGATGTGTGTGTGTGGGAGGGATATGTGTGCGTGGTTAGGGGTGTGTGGGTGGATGGATGGAGCATGTGTGTGTTTGTGAGTTTGTGAGGGTTGGGGTATGTGTGAGTGAGTGGAGAGTTTGTGTTGATGGGAATCTCGGTAAAGGAAGTCTGTGTATGTGGGTGGGAGATGTCTGGGTTGGTGGAGGGGTGTGTGAGTGGGTGGAGGGATGTGTGGTGGGTGGGTGAGTGTTGTTATGGCTGGGTGATGTGAGTGGGTGAGGTATATGTGTGTGTGGGTTGGTGCGAGATGTGTGTGTGTGAGGGTTGGTGCGGGATGTCTGTGTAGGAGAGGGATGTGTCACATCGCATGATAATATGCATTGTTTATGCTTACAACATTCATTTGACAATGTTTTTCTTATCCTATGTGAATGTATCATGCACTATTGATGAAAGAAAGATGAGTGATTGCAAGGGCCTAATGTAAGACGGGCCTACGTGTCCAATTTGTAAACCTTTTAAAATAAAGTTCAATCAATTAATCAATCAATCAATCAAGCGACAAATGGAAGGATTAACAATCTTTCTAGTGTGTGTATGTGATGAAATCTCGAATGAAGTGTGTATGTTGGTATATGTTTCTGTGTTGAAAACTGCACTGTTGGTCTGAGTCTACGAGTGGTGGCATGAACGTTTTAATATTGTTTGTAAGGGATTTTGCAAGAATATTGTAGTCAGTGTTTAATAATGAGATGGGTGTCGTAGCACTCCCTGGGGTGAGGGGAACCTGCTATCACACTTTAACAACGGGATACCTTTAGCCCTGGGACATAGGTGACCTCAGTCCACAAACCCCTTCGACCCTTGGAACCCTGTCTCCCTCACTCTCAACCAAGGGACGTTACCCCTTTCAAACTTCGTCCTGAACTCATGACGCAACTCTGGCAGCTAACTATGTTAACAATATGGTGTATTATACAAGATGAATGGATGAATGAGAATGATGATGATTCCGAGATAGACCTTGCAGTATCTATGCGGGATAAGACGTGGCAAGGATCGAGCAGCCTCCTGGAGGAAGTGTCATCATCGTCAAGGCCTCAAGTCACACTATTGGGTAAGTCAGACACTCTCACCAAGTCTCTCAAGTCTCCCTCCAGGTATAGGTTTATCCACTTGGATAGGATGGCTGGCGAGTTGACTCACTGGTATTTGGGACCTTCGGTGGATGACGTCCCTGAAGTCTGGATCACCTTAGAGTAGGGATAAAGACTGTCTCTCGGAAGCTGAGGAACTAGAACACTCCTCTGAAGCGTCTGGAAAAGTCTGATGGTACTGCGGATATAGCAAGAGGGTGATCTCTCACTCAATGGTAGTAGCAGTCCTAACTGTCTATGCAACCCGCGCAGATCCTCTGACTCATAGCGCAGATATCACAGCACAGATACCTCTCCCGCTGAAACGTGTCACGTTAGATAGAGTTCAAAACAGACACAAGTTCTTCCACAATATCAGGCACCACAGGGTACCACGCACTTGGTAGCGGAGACATCATTACTCGTTCGGCATGAAGGCAGTCAGTCAGGCTCACAATTGGGACACTAACAACAACCAGATACTTGCCCAGCTGAAGTAGTGAACAAGGTAATATGGTGCTGTAATGGCGAACAACCTGGGCTATCAGACGTGGAGTGGGCGATGAGTTAGCTGGAGCCCATCCTGAGACGTACTCTCGTTGGTAAGCACTGCTCGCGGAGTTGGTGGACTTCCTAGCTGTTCACACCGGCTCTCGCCCTAGTCCGGATCACTGGACTCGTCCCCAGATCATTGCTCTGCTCTCAACAAGATAGAATCTGTGGAGGATAACACTCAGTGAGAGCACCATGAATCAGACTTACCCACAGCAGATACACTTAAGTCCCCATTACTCAGACGTGTGGACCCTTCTCATAAGGGCCGCACTCCTTCACTGGCTGCTCCAATGGTCAAGGACAGACTGGACCTAGAACCAAAGTGGCAGCTGTCCACCTACATCCTCTTTCTCAGACGATTGTAGGACTGGGTCAAGGTTGGTGTCGGAGATATGGGTCTCTGCTGAAACATAGCTAGACAACACATGTGGTTAGTGAGTTAGTTGTACTTATAGATAGAAGCGCCCTTAAGGAGGGCTAATGGCAGTACTCCCTAACCTCCTTCCTGTTATCCGCCAACTCTGATGTCGTACCAGGCCGTAGGCACCATCCAATAACTCCAAATAAATATACAGGGTGATCTCCCTGTAGCAGAAATCCACACCCCGTTCCCCCCTCCCTGGTCCCAGGTCGGGGCATTTAGAACGGTGTCATGTTCAATATGAACATTTCTGTCGCAATGGTCCCTTCTCCTTCTGTCAACCTCTCAGGACACCCCTATATTAAGCTGGCCTTCCATCGAGGGAACTAATTACAAGACAGATGTGAGGAAAGCCCAGAAGAAAGTCAGTGGTCGGCCACCTGGTGATCAGACGCTCGACTCCCGGCACGACCTTGAAACGACCTCGGAGGGTTCGGCCGACCGGTGCATTCGATTCGTTGCACTTGCCCGATTTCATCGATATATCACTCGATATATCCGAATCGACTCCTTAATCTACTTCCGTTAGCGCTTTGAGTAACGGTTCGGCCGCGCTGGCCCCGCCGACGCTCGAGGTTATAAGGTTGGCCATGTGTGAACTCGAATTATAGGTCTCACTTCCCTGAACCCGATTTCCCCGATCAACAGGGGCTGTAAATAAGCCGCGCGCTGCTAACCTATGAAATATCTTAGCAGTACAATGCTGCTACACACGCGTTTGCCACAGACTTAATTTTACAGTCGTAACCTACAAGCTTGCCACTGTTCACACGTGACCTCCTTTCCCGCGCCCGTCAGTACACGCGTTAGCGAAATCTCATAATTTGAATCACCGACACCGCACTAGTTAATGAAAACGGTTGTACACATACCTTCACACAAACAGCACGACATTGGAGACGAGAAGCGTTGTCACTGCAACTGGACCTGATGTCGGAAGTCTTTAATCCTCGTCAAGACACGGCGTCCTGCTCTCTCTCCCTTAGCACTAGGCCAAAATGTCGACTGCCTGCCGGCAACCTTTGTCTCCAACTGATCAGGTGTTCCGGGACAATCGACTGCGCAGTCAGACATGCGCAGTAGGTCTTGCCCGGACATCTGTTCCGCCACTCCTCTAGAATAATATTAAAGGGCGAGCAACGATTCGGGTCGGGTTGAGTCAATTTACTGGTTACTTCCCTTTCACTGTTAAATTTTCGTCACCCGAATCTCCGATGTCTCACCAGACCTTTCCTCAGCAGAAACATCACGAGGCGGACCCACTGAGTTCTGTGACATAGGCCCTCTCTTAAGAGAGTTGACCGGGTCAACTGTTTTCCTCAGGAGGTTCGGTCCGAGTGATCTCAACCTCTTCCTCCGGGACCGGATGCCTAGACAGAAATAAATCAGCCCCAACATTCTCCTTACCGAGAAGGTATTCAACTGTAAGGTTATAGGGCTGAAGCACCAACGACCACCGCATTCAGCGTGCGTTGAGCTTCTGGGAGGTGGCCAAATCCATCAAAGATCGATGGACTGAAGGTACCCGAAAGGGTACACCATCCCCTACAAGCATTGCTGGGACTTCTAACAAGCCCAGACTTGCAACCGACACTCGCACTCGCCCGTCGAGCTGTTACGTTCGGGCGGCCGAAACTCCGACTCGCGTACGTGACGGGTCGCAATACAGGTGGATCTTCTCATCCGGCCTGTAACGGTGTCGTTACTACCGCTCGGTTTCCCTACGCTACACGCCTTGGGATCAACGGTATCGTTCTCGATGGAACGTGTAGTCTTCCAGACCCTTCTGGACTGTGGCTTCCCCGGCCATCTCTGTCGACAGCGAGGTTGGGCAGTCTGTGATCGAATGGAGTTCCGGGCCTCACACGCCTTTCCCGACGCTACCCATCCATTCCGAACTAGGTTACAGGGAATCCTTCCCCCTGGGCCTCTTCCAGACGTATGATGGTTCCCCTATCGCTGGGTGGACAATCGGACCTACCCCGTACGTTCCCATAGTCCTCCCTATGTAGTACTGGGTCTGCTTGGTCTCCGTCTGGACCTGTAACCTTATTTCCTGCGACTGCCATCGCCAACAGGTGTGGAGATTTTTCACCGGACCTCTCCTCGGGTTTTCGTAGGAGATTTGCATGGAAAATTCTCAAAATTCCCCCGATCCGGATCTCGTAGTTGGACTTGGACACTACCCTGACCACGGGAAAAGGTCCTTGCCATCCTACGTCGAGCATATTGGTCCTTCCGGGACCCCACAATAATGCTCCATCTCCCACCTTAAGAGCTAATCTAGTCTTAGTCCGATTCTTGGGTGTTGCCTTCTGGCACTCTGGACAAGACTTTACTAACCGGCGTATATCACCAGTTATTCCGGGCTAATAATAATGACTGGAAATCCGCTGCAGCGTCGCTCTGACACCCATATGTCCACTCCCGGATAAATTACTACCGGATATGGCGTGTCCCCTCTGAAGAATTTGGAGACGGTAGTCATTCGGGACCACCAACTGTCCGTACAGTTCATCTTCCCGTCCGGCTCTCCGGTAGAGCAGCCGATTCTTCAGATAGTACTGCCTCCGTTGCGGTGGGTCAGCCCTTTTCTGCAGCTTCTTGTAGCAATGACACAGTGTCGCGTCATTGCTCTGGGCAGAGCGCAAATCCCCTAGCAAGGGGTTCGAGCTGGTTGCATCTGCCTCGTCTTTTCCCGCGTGGTCACATGTATGTATGTCGCCTAGGTGGATTGGCTCCTTCGGCACCCCTAGAAATACATATTTACTTCCCAGGATCACGGGATATAGGGGATCGAGTAATACAGCTGCTGGAATGATGCCCCTGACGTATCTGGAGCTAATCTCCACATTGGCTATTGGTAATGTCATGGCAACAGCACTCTTCATGGCAGGCTGTATCTCGATGTTCTCCCCAGTGAGTTGGTCTGGTCGCACCAGACTGGCAGCAATTACTGCTTCGCCATCCAGGCCAGTGTCGTAGAGACACTCCACCTGTTGGCCGTTTACTCCCACCAGCTCTACCACTGGTGGTCGTTCATGGTCCACAGTCCTGTCAACGACCTCGACCTTTTCGGTGGAAACCGCCTTTGGTTCCACTAGGCAGGCGAAGTGAGAGCTTTTAGCCTTCGCTTTGCAATCCTTCGTATTATGCGAGGGCTCTTTGCAAATCGAACACCATCTTCCCTTCCAATTCTTCTTCGAGGAAGATTTAGGTGGGCTCTTACTCCCATCTTTTGACTTCTCTGGACTTTTTTCTGTGGACCTTTCTGAAGACTCTACCTTTTTCTGCTGAGAGCTTTTAAATTTCTTCTTGTCAGACTTGTCCTGACCTTTAGTACTAGTAGGACAGGTATCACTAGCCTCCCCATGTACTACGACGTACCTTTCCGCCAATTTTGCCACGACGTCTAACCTCTCCGCCCCCTGTTCCCCCAAGAAAGTTTTTAGCGGTTTCGACATATGCTTTCGCATTTGGTCGACGATCATTAGTTCTTCGAGACTTTCGTAGTCTTTCGCAAATCCGGCTAACTCCATCCATTTATGCAAATAGGATTTGAGTCGCAGGCTATAAGCGGCGAATAACTCACTAGGTTCGCGGTTCGCAGACCGAAACTTCTTCCGGTACGTGTGTGAAGTCATTTCGAACCGTTTCAATAACGCCTCTTTCAACGCATCGTAATCGTTCTCGTGTCCGGCCGGTAAACGGGCATAGACCTCGAACGCTGTTCCGCGCAAACCTTGGGATAATTTCAGACACCATTTGTCTTTATCGAGACCCATTGCGACAGACATAGCCTCGAATTTATGTAGGAACTGATCTATCTTCTCTTTGTCTTCCTCAAAAATTGCAAGAGGAAACTTCATGGCCTGGTAACCATGTCTACCTAAGGTGGGTGAACCAAGGAGTGAAGAACCTCCTACTGCTCCCTCAGTATTTCTACTAGTTTGTGCCTTGAGCTCGAGTTCCCGCATTCGGTACTCATGCTCTCGCTCAAGTCTCCTAGCTTCTTGTTCAGATTCGAACTTCTTTTGCTCAGCTTCTAACTTTTTAGCTGCTTGCTCAGCTTCTAACTTTTTAGCTGCTTGCTCAGCTTCTAACTTCTTTTCCTCCAAGGCTAACTTTCTATCCTCCAGGTCCGCTTCACGCTTTTTTCTCTCTCTTTCTTCCTGCCGGAAGTCTCTTTCCATCTCTTGTATATATTGCGAAAGTGCATCACCTCTCAGGCCCATTCCTTCGCCTGTTGCCTGCACTTCGGTCATATTTAGTTTGCCAGAGGCCATAGTTAGGGTGGGTGTGTTAGTAGTGTTAGTGTATATCCAAAAGTGCAATATACAGATAGTCAGTACACAACTCTAATCTATACACCACAACACACAGCACACCACAAGTCACTCCGTCTTCGTCAAGAAAGAAATAGGACCAAAGACCTACGTAGACTCTATAGTGAGGATAGGAATGATATGTCCTAACACCTATCAATAATCACCAGAGCTGAATCATTCGGATCCCGGACGAGCCCCCAAATAATGTCGTAGCACTCCCTGGGGTGAGGGGAACCTGCTATCACACTTTAACAACGGGATACCTTTAGCCCTGGGACATAGGTGACCTCAGTCCACAAACCCCTTCGACCCTTGGAACCCTGTCTCCCTCACTCTCAACCAAGGGACGTTACCCCTTTCAAACTTCGTCCTGAACTCATGACGCAACTCTGGCAGCTAACTATGTTAACAATATGGTGTATTATACAAGATGAATGGATGAATGAGAATGATGATGATTCCGAGATAGACCTTGCAGTATCTATGCGAGATAAGACGTGGCAAGGATCGAGCAGCCTCCTGGAGGAAGTGTCATCATCGTCAAGGCCTCAAGTCACACTATTGGGTAAGTCAGACACGCTCACCAAGTCTCTCAAGTCTCCCTCCAGGTATAGGTTTATCCACTTGGATAGGATGGCTGGCGAGTTGACTCACTGGTACTTGGGACCTTCGGTGGATGACGTCCCTGAAGTCTGGATCACCTTAGAGTAGGGATAAAGACTGTCTCTCGGAAGCTGAGGAACTAGAACACTCCTCTGAAGCGTCTGGAAAAGTCTGATGGTACTGCGGATATAGCAAGAGGGTGATCTCTCACTCAATGGTAGTAGCAGTCCTAACTGTCTATGCAACCCGCGCAGATCCTCTGACTCATAGCGCAGATATCACAGCACAGATACCTCTCCCGCTGAAACGTGTCACGTTAGATAGAGTTCAAAACAGACACAAGTTCTTCCACAATATCAGGCACCACAGGGTACCACGCACTTGGTAGCGGAGACATCATTACTCGTTCGGCATGAAGGCAGTCAGTCAGGCTCACAATTGGGACACTAACAACAACCAGATACTTGCCCAGCTGAAGTAGTGAACAAGGTAATATGGTGCTGTAATGGCGAACAACCTGGGCTATCAGACGTGGAGTGGGCGATGAGTTAGCTGGAGCCCATCCTGAGACGTACTCTCGTTGGTAAGCACTGCTCGCGGAGTTGGTGGACTTCCTAGCTGTTCACACCGGCTCTCGCCCTAGTCCGGATCACTGGACTCGTCCCCAGATCATTGCTCTGCTCTCAACAAGATAGAATCTGTGGAGGATAACACTCAGTGAGAGCACCATGAATCAGACTTACCCACAGCAGATACACTTAAGTCCCCATTACTCAGACGTGTGGACCCTTCCCATAAGGGCCGCACTCCTTCACTGGCTGCTCCAATGGTCAAGGACAGACTGGACCTAGAACCAAAGTGGCAGCTGTCCACCTACATCCTCTTTCTCAGACGAACGTAGGACTGGGTCAAGGTTGGTGTCGGAGATATGGGTCTCTGCTGAAACATAGCTAGACGACACATGTGGTTAGTGAGTTAGTTGTACTTATAGATAGAAGCGCCCTTAAGGAGGGCTAATGGCAGTACTCCCTAACCTCCTTCCTGTTATCCGCCAACTCTGATGTCGTACCAGGCCGTAGGCACCATCCAATAACTCCAAATAAATATACAGGGTGATCTCCCTGTAGCAGAAATCCACACCCCGTTCCCCCCTCCCTGGTCCCAGGTCGGGGCATTTAGAACGGTGTCATGTTCAATATGAACATTTCTGTCGCAATGGTCCCTTCTCCTTCTGTCAACCTCTCAGGACACCCCTATATTAAGCTGGCCTTCCATCGAGGGAACTAATTACAAGACAGATGTGAGGAAAGCCCAGAAGAAAGTCAGTGGTCGGCCACCTGGTGATCAGACGCTCGACTTCCGGCACGACCTTGAAACGACCTCGGAGGGTTCGGCCGACCGGTGCATTCGATTCGTTGCACTTGCCCGATTTCATCGATATATCACTCGATATATCCGAAGCGACTCCTTAATCTACTTCCGTTAGCGCTGTGAGTAACGGTTCGGCCGCGCTGGCCCCGCCGACGCTCGAGGTTATAAGGTTGGCCATGTGTGAACTCGAATTATAGGTCTCACTTCCCTGAACCCGATTTCCCCGATCAACAGGGGCTGTAAATAAGCCGCGCGATGCTAACCTATGAAATATCTTAGCAGTACAATGCTGCTACACACGCGTTTGCCACAGACTTAATTTTACAGTCGTAACCTACAAGCTTGCCACTGTTCACACGTGACCTCCTTTCCCGCGCCCGTCAGTACACGCGTTAGCGAAATCTCATAATTTGAATCACCGACACCGCACTAGTTAATGAAAACGGTTGTACACATACCTTCACACAAACAGCACGACATTGGAGACGAGAAGCGTTGTCACTGCAACTGGACCTGATGTCGGAAGTCTTTAATCCTCGTCAAGACACGGCGTCCTGCTCTCTCTCCCTTAGCACTAGGCCAAAATGTCGACTGCCTGCCGGCAACCTTTGTCTCCAACTGATTAGGTGTTCCGGGACAATCGACTGCGCAGTCAGACATGCGCAGTAGGTCTTGCCCGGACATCTGTTCCGCCACTCCTCTGGAATAATCTTAAAGGGCGAGCAACGATTCAGGTCGGGTTGAGTCAATTTACTGGTTACTTCCCTTTCACTGTTAAATTTTCGTCACCCGAATCTCCGATGTCTCACCGGACCTTTCCTCAGCAGAAACATCACGAGGCGGACCCACTGAGTTCTGTGACAATGGGTCTATAGTTTCTCAGCTGTGTTTTGTCTGTGTTGTTCTTAATAGATGAGTGTTTTGTAGAACAGGTAAGTGTTGGGGAGTTCTTGTTTGTGAAAAACGTCTTGGTAGACATTTCGAAGAAAACTGTCTAGGATAGGAAAGTCGTACTTGTAGAATTCTACAGTGAGTCCATCTGGCTCTGGTGTTTTATCTTTTTTTCATTTGATTGAGTGCACATGTTATACCTACTGATATAAGAGTTCTATCTAGTATGTCTTTATCTTTGTCAGGTAGTTTCTTTGTGTATTGTAAGAACCTATTTTGTGTTCGTGTGTTGGCTGGTTCTGCTGAATATAGGTCATTGTAGTATTGTTGGAATGTTTCTAATATATGTGTTGCCTCTATTTGTGTGTTTCTTTACACGTCTATTATTGCTCCTATTTGTCTGTTGTGGTTCATGTTTTGTTCTAAAGCCAGGTGTTGTTTGTTGGAAGTTTCTTGTGATATGATACTGAGTTTAGTTCTAAGGAATGCACCACATAATTTGTGTTGCTGGTGTTGTTCTAATTGTGATTCTAGTGTATGGTGTAGGTGTATTCCTGTCGATCTGTTTTGTGAGTTGCATTGCTGTTTGTATAATGTGTTCTTGGTGTAGTCTGCCGTTGTCGGTGTAGTCTGCGGTGTAGTCTGCCGCAAATTGGTGTGTTCTATTACGAATTGTATTCAATAATAGATTCCAAATTTGTGTTGTGTTTTCGGTGGCTGTACTATTAGTGTATGTTAGACTAAGATGTCTCATGTGTTGCACATAACCTATATGTTGGAGTAGTGTGTTGTTGAATTTCCAATGTGGTGATCGTTTTGAGGGCAGTGCATTTGCAGTGTCTGCAGTGACACATGTTAGTACTGCTTTGTGATCTGTGTATGGTAATGTTTCTTATGTGTGTGTGTTTTGTGTGTATTATGTGGTGTGTTTGCAGGTGTGTATATTCTGTCTAATTTGGCTGATCTTTTGTGAGCCTTATTTTTGTGTATTGTGGCTATGTTATTAGGGTGACTGTGTATGAAAGCTTCTGTTAAATTGAGTGACTAAGGTATTCTGTTGTACATCCAGTTCGTGTATTTAATTCCAGTCACTTCTTCTTAATTGTGTCTTGATTCCTGCTTCCCCCCCCCCCCCCTACAATATATAAATCTGAGATTACAAAATTGAAATCGATTTATTTGATTGTTTCGGGATTTGAGATTTAAAGATTGAGCCCAACGCACAACTGGCAATGCTGATCGTATTCCGGTTCGAAACTAAGGCCTTGTCCATGTCAATTTGGAAGCAGTATACTCGAGTTTGGCTCTCGTTTTAGCTCGTCAGTAGTGCATATTCATGACCCTACCCAAAAACAAACTCCGGATCACTGGCGTATAACGCGGGTGTGTAACCACTAGACCACGCTGCACACGCTGGACGCAACCAAATTCTCAAACTAGAATATGACAACGTCACCAATCGTAGGTTATAGCTCATTTTTTTCCCAATCGTCACGATTGACATCCGTCATTCGATGTGGCCCCGAATGATCAGGTCTTCTCGGCTGGCAAGGCACATCAGGCCTCCTTTAGTCCAGCGAGCAATGGTGTGCCTTGCCAGCCGAGAAGACTTGATCAGGGCTGTGCTTCGATGAACAAGAAACATCGCACCAGGGCCAGATGGTATAAGGTATGATGACATCAATATTTGTACCGACGAGCTAGAGGAACTAGCAGATATGTACAACAGCATAGGGAGTGCTAGCATTAAGGAAGAGTGGTTACACAGCTATCTGATTCCCTTGCTGAAGCCTGGCAAAGACCACATAAAAATTCAGATATAGTGGGTAATCGCCATGCAAAATGCAATAGGCAAGCTGCGGAGATGCTGATTGTTATAAAACAATAATAAACCAACTAGAGAGGCAATGTCTTTTCCCACCTACCCTTGAAGGGTAACATCCAAACAGAGAAACTTGGATCAACTCAGAAATTTTTGCCTATGATGTGAATGAAGGTTTCCACTCAGGGACTGAAACATGTGCTGCAACAATTGATCTTGAGGATGCGTACAACAGAGTACTGTTGGCATTCCTAATGTTTCAGCTTTTTGAACTCAAGTAAAGTCCATAAGTGTGTGTTTGTGGAAAGATGTGTGTGAGTGGCGGATGTGTGTGTGGGGTACATGTGGGTGTTGGGGTGTGTGTTGGTGGGAGGTGTGTGTTTTTGGATGTTTATGGGTGTGGGAAATGTGTGGGCAGGTGGGGAGATGTGTTTGTGGGTGGGGAAGTGTGAATAGGTGGGGGATGTGTAGCTGAGAGGTGACGGGTATTGGGTGGGTGAGTGGGTATAGGTTGGCTGATTTGTGTCTGGGTGGGTTGGGAAAATTGTGAGGGTGCGGGATGTGTGTGTGGATAGGTGCGGGCTGTGTGGGTTGGCAGGGTATGTGTGTGTGGTTTTGTGATGTGTGTTTTGCTGGGTGGTTGCGGGTGTGTGGGTGAGTGTTGGAGAATATGTGGGTGGGTGTGTGCGTGTCGGTTATGGGATGGGTTGGGGATATGTGTGTGGGTGGAGAAATGTGTGTGGGTGGGGGATCAGTGGGTGGGTGGCGGCATGTATGTTTGCATGGGTCTGTGTGAGTGCGTGGAGGTATGTGTGGTTGGGTGGGGGAGGTGTGGTGGGTGGGGGAGGTGTGGTGGGTGGGGGAGGTGAGGGTGGCTGCGTGACTTGAGGGTGGATTGGGGATGTGTCTCACAACATTGCAATATGCACTGTTTTTGTTTGCAACCTTCATTTGACAATGTTTTTTTTTGTCATATGAATGCATCATGCGTAATATGCATTGTTTATGCTTACAAAATCCATTTGACAATGTTTTTTCCCCATATGTAATTGTAACATGCACATTTGATGAATGAAAGATGAGTGATTGAAAGGGCCGAATGTAAGACGGGCCTGCATGCCCAATTTGTTACCCTTTTAAAATAAAGTTCGTTCGTTCGTTCTATACGAGGGTCTGATCATTTCTATTTTTGAGTATGCAATGGCGATCCTAACTCTCAGCCATAAGCAGATTTAAATGATAGAGAAGATACAACAAGAAGCTATGCGTATCATTCTAGGAGGTACAAGAGATATAGCATGTAGGATGATGCGCTACATTCTTGATTTTCCAACCATCGGGGAAATAATACAGATTTGCCGAGCACAGGCCTATCCCAGAGTCAACGTAAACACACAACATCCATTGGATAGTGAAATTAAGAAGGTAAAGGGCAGCAGGTTTAAAAGAGGAATGTCGTGGATGGGTCAATTCGAAGACATTCTTCAACAGGTGTGTTCACTTGAAGACTTAGAAGAGGAATAGTGACAAGTACCAGCAGAGTTCTGTACGAACTTTTCAGTTTACATCCAACTGGACAGAAAATGTAGACAAGAAAATCCGGTACTTCAATTTTAATTCACCGCAAACAAAGGGAATTCCAGGGCACACGTCATATCATGGAGTCCCCTTATTCGCGCTGTATCTCGTTGTGCATGACCTTGACCGGAATAATGTTGTCGGTGTGCAGCAAATGGTTTAGTTATGTGTGTGAGTTGACCTGAATATTTCAGTGGTTGTATACTCTTGTGCACACTTAGGGGCTGTTATTGTGTGCTAATTTGTGACCCTGAAAAGGGCCCGTTCCGTTATGCCATTCTTCTAGTGGCCCTGAAAAGGGCCGATTGCTGAATGATACTGCTGTATGCATGAGTTGACAATCATATTCTGCAGACTAGTGTTGCGGCGGTGGCCAGACTGCAGACTATTGTTGGGGTGGCCAGAATCGAACAATGTACGAACGCTTCAGGTCACGAACAATTCAGTTTACGAACAACAACTTCGAAATGTTTATGTTTCGGGTAACGAACTGTGCCTCGGGTTACGAACGAAGGCAAGAGAGAGAGAGAGAGAGAGAGAGAGAGAGAGAGAGATAGAGGGAGAGAGATAGAGAGAGAGAGAGAGAGAGAGAGAGAGAGAGAGAGCAAGGTGTAACGTTGGAGACAAACGATCACATACAGTACAAACAGTACTACAGATGAGCTTGTGGATCTTCAGAATGAACAGCTAAAGACATTAAAGGAGAAACAGTCGTCCAATGATGAGGAGTCAGTGACGGTTCAACTCCCAGGATTAAAGAAATTTCCAGCAAGTATGCAGATGTCAAAGACTTCATTCGAACCATCATCCAAACAAACTTGTTGCTAACAATGCAGTAAACCTGATGAATGATAACACGATGGGCGACTTCAGAAAGATTCTCCAGCAAAGGAAGCGATAAATTGTCCTTGATAGTTTCTTGGTGCAGAAAGATTCCCAGTCGGCTGCCAAGAAACAGCGACAAGATATTCCGGAAACTAATGATTCAGAATAACAAAGAAAGTGACAAATTTCCCATGATCGTTGTTGCTTATAATTAAAGATAGACTAAATCTCTTTCTTTTACATTTAATTCATTTGGTTGTTTCCTTTCTCTTTATTTATACGTGAAGTACACGTATTCTTTACGTTTTTTCAGGTGAAAGACGGAATGTTAATAAAAACAAAAAGAACGATACTTTCATCTTGAAACGGGTTGTCTTTATTTCATTGATTTCAAATTTTCTGGATACGAACGTTTTGAGTTACGAACCGAGTTCTGGAACGAATTAAGTTCGTAACCCGAGGTACCACTGTAGTTACTCGAGACTTCTACCTTTCCCGTGGAACGCTGAGCTCACTGAGTGTCACTGATCGTATGTTTCTTCTAGTGTTTCCCCAAATTAACCCTTGCTATTCCTGTCTCTTGGATTGTAGTTTAACTTTATAGTTTAATTAACTCAGTCTGCATTAACCTTTTCTGTCCATGACATGTAGTATGTCTTTATCTGTGTCAAATAGTCTTTTGTGTATTGTGAGAATATATTTTGTATTTGTGTGTAGGCTGATTCTCCTCTATATAGGTCAGTGTAGTACTTAATTTTGGAAAGTTTCTAATATATGTATTGATTATGTTTGTGTGTTTCATTGCATGTCTATTATTGTTCCTATTTGTCTGTTGCGTTGTATATTTTAGTTTACTGCCAGGTGTTGTTTGCTGGGAGTTTCTTCTAATTTGGTAGTGAGTTTAGTTCTAAGGAGAGCACCACAGAATGTGTGATGCTTGTGTTGTTCTAATTTTGATTCTAGTACGTGTAGGTAGGTGTGATGCATTTCTGTCAATCTGTTTTGTGAGTTGTATTGCTGTTTGTATGATATGTTCTTGTTGTAGCCTGTCTTTGTGTATCATGGGTGCAAATTGTTGTGGTCTATTGCGATGTGTTGGAGTAGTGTGTTGTTGAATTTCAAATGTGGTGATCGTTTTGAGGGCCTTGCATTTGTCGCATTTGTAGTGATATATGCTAGTACTGCTATGCGATCTGTGTAGTGTAATGTTTCTTGTAGATGTATTTGTGTGTATTATGTGGTGTGTTGCAGGTGTGTATATTCTGTCTAGTCTGGCTGATCTATTGTGAGCCCTATTTTTGTGTGCTGTTGCAATGTTATTAGGGTGTATGTGTCTGAAAGCGTGCGATAAATTGTTTGTGTCTAAGGTATTCTGTAGTATATTCCATGCCTGTCATTTCTCCTTAATTGTGTCTTGTTTCCTGCTTTATTCTCCCCCCCCCCTTACAATATCCAAAATCTAAGAGTTAAAAATTGAAATACCTTGCAAGGATAACAATGTGTCCTCTGTATGTTTGTGTAAGTAGGATGTCTAATTATCGGTAAAGAAAAATGGTTGATATTGTGATTTGGTGGTGAATGTATGTTCACTACGGTGTATCCATGTATAGTATTTTCTACCTGTATTATTGAGACTCGTCCCTGGTCATCCGTGTATATTTTAATAATATCGCAACTGTATGATGTCTGCAGAATAGGTGTTCCTGGCCCGATTTTTTGTATGACTAAACAAAAGCAAGTTTTTGAACATATGTTTTATTTCTTGTAGTAGTTTAAAGTCTGGTTTGTGTTTGCTTATAAGTGTGATGATGTGTTGTAATTTTGTACCCATACCACACATATTTAAAGTAAACATAATTAAATTACTAGTCACTGTAGTTTTAGTAAACACAAATAAATGAGGCATAATTACTATAGAAAGTCACATGCAAAGTTTTTATCCATGATGGATGGGCGAGCGAGCATGTTTTCAGTAGCAAAAGTTTATGTGCGAGAATTATCTTGATCCTCGTTCTTTTCACTTGTGTCGGTGTCTACAATGAGAGTGAGTGGTATGTTGTATATTTCTTCTTCATCTTGCATGTGTTTCTCCTCTTGTTCTTCTTGTTCATTTTCCTTTGTCTTGTCTGTACTGTTTTTGATTTCCCCCCCCCCCCCATCTTTTCTGGTATGTATCTAGTCGATGATAGATAGTCTGTTTCTGTGGCGGAGTTTCTCTTACGAGTGACGGCAAATCTTCTTGGCTTTGTACACCAATTGCTGCTGCTATTGGTGTCATCGATGGTCGTCTACTAGGACATTTATTTGCCTAGTGGTTGTCTTGGCCACACGCCGGACAATTGGTCTTTCTCCCCTGCATTGTTATCAACACACTGTGAATTTTGTTCATAATACCTGGAGTGTAGATCATTATGTAATGTGGGACTTCCTTTTCTGGATTGCAGAGTGTACCCCACTTGCCAGCGCCATTCCTTAGACTCAAAGCCTCAGCTTTGTCATCCCCTTAAATGCTGTGCACCAGTTTTTTTTTACTTCTTCGGGAGCAGTCGTGACAGGTAAACAGTGAATGGTCAGCTTGTCTCTTTCTTTCTCTGGATGCTTTAGTGATATTTCTATCCCTAGGCTGGTTAACGAGAACATTTTGCTTTGTAACATTTCATACACGGCCTTCTGCGCCTCTGCTGACAGGTGAAAGTACCACCTAGTGGAAGCCTAGAACCTATGCAGGTCAACGATTCCCCCAGAAGGCAAACCTCCTGGACCAGTTAGGGCACTAACAATAAATGCTGGCGTTGATTTAGCGACTGCCCCAGGACCAGTAATCGAGCAAACTAGCGTGCCGGGCTGGTGAAGATGCTGGACTTTGTAGTCGTCTCTTGGAATTGCAAATGCAGTAATATTGGAATGCATCTCGATAATTTGTTATTTTCGGTAATAATAATACTTCCAAAGAAAATTCACAGTATCCTTTAGAATATCAATTCCAAAGAATAACGCACCACAAAATTCGTTTCAATGTTTTATGCTAACAGGCTTATATTAGAATTGCAGTTCACGTTTGTGAGCAATATTGTCGATGAGGAGTTTGGGCCTCTCACAGGCCGGAAGATAATTCTTTTGATTGGGCTCTTAACGTTGTTGCGTCTTAATGAAAGGTCGGGATATTTTATGTAATATTGAGGATAAATGAAAAAAAAAATATAGTTATACAATTCTCACAAATGTAAAATAAAGCCATTAATGTTACACAATCTTTGAAGATTGCTGAAATTATTATCCCGTCATTTATAAACTGTATAGTTTTCGCTAATTTTTATGAACAGTTTATGAAAGATTAACATAAATACTACAATTACTTAAATCACATAATATTAGCATGTAATGTGTAGTAATTTCCCATGAAGAAAAAAAAACCGTTATGTTGTTATGTACCTTCCAACTATCTTAATTGCATGTTCCTTTTAATGTGGTTTTATTGATATAGTTTTGGTATATTATTGTTATATAGTATTGCTTACTTGATATAGTTGTGGTATATTATTGTTATATGGTATTGCTTGCTTGATATAGTTGTGGAATATTATTGTTATGTAGTACTGCTTACTTGATGTAGTTTTGGTATATTATTGTTATATAGTATTCATTCATTCATTAGCATGTCCTTTGCAGAACTTCGCTCTCATAACAACCTTCCGGACAACTTCTCGATCACAAGCAAGATGTCCCGTGTCCGATACACCCATCTGGAGATCATACGCCACATCCTACAGCCATCTTCTCTTTGGCCTTCCTCTTCCTTTCTTCCCAGGCATATACCTCTCCATTATTGTTCTCTCCAAACTTTCATGACATCTCAAGAGCCCAAAATATATCAATTTTCTATGTTTTATCGTCTTTAATAGCCAACCCTCTTCAATATTCAACTCTTGAAGTATCGATGCATTTGTTCTTTTCTTTACCCAAGATATTCTTAGAACTCGTCTATAACATTTATATTCAAAGGCATTTATGAGCTGTTCAGCTTGTTTAGTAAGTGTCCAGGTCTCACATGCGTATGTTGCAATAGGAAAGATGCATGCTCTTACAAATCTAATTTAAGTGTAATTTTGTACGGTGGTCCTGGATCTTATGTAGCCTAGAATATGATCATCTGGCCCTTTCTCTTCTGATCACCTCCCAACATGAAGTGCTTGCATCGCTTGATGCGGAACTGTTTTCTGTATTGCATTCTGTACATTCCATACGCAGTACAATCTCCCTTGTGTTTTAGCTTTCTTCGACAGACCACCATAACCACTCTGTTTTCTGTCGTAACGCCTTTTACCCTGTGCATAGAATGAGGCTTTTCCTGCTTTGTACTGGGTGAATATGTGTATATATACAATTTGCCATTGCAAAATGTGCGGCGCTGTTTCGGTATGTTAACAATGGTGAAATCAATCAATCAATCATGTGCAATGCCGGAAAGCGTGGGCAGTCATGACTCGCTTTTTTCACTCGATCACTAGAGTCGTGGATAAGCTCAGTGTTCCTGTCTCGACCATGCCATGTGGCCAAGCCACCCAGGTATTTACTTCTCGGTCTTCCCCTTGGTCTGTTCCCTTCGATCTTGCCAGTTGTCACTAAGTTCTCCAGTCCATTTCTTCTCATAACAAGTCCAAAAAAAAAAGTCTACGTTTAATTTCTCTAATCAGTTTACGATTTTCATTTGTCTCCTGTAGTACTTGGTCATTGGTTTTTCTTTCTGTCCATGATTTGCAGAAATTGATTTTCTTCAGAAACCAAATTTCTGCCACCATGAGATGTTTTTCAGCTTGCTTGCTCATTGTCCAAGTTTCACATCCACACAAAAGAACTGGCTCTATGTAGCATCTCAACACTCATTTTCTCGTTTCAGTTGACAATGGTGAAATCAGATATGTAAAAGAAACTTTACGTTTCTAATTGTGATTGAAGTGAAAGTTTAGGCCTTTAACAGGCCGGACAAAAATAATAAATACCTTACCATGGGCACACTGCCATTGAAAGGATAAAACATTGAATGTAATTTTGAGAAGAAATGGGAAAATAGGATATAAAATTCTCAAGCATGTAACATAAAGCCACCAATGGTATACAAATTTTAAAGATTACTTAACATTATATCCTAATTGTATGCTTCACGTAGCTGTCGTTATTTTCTATAAACATTTTATAAAGAAGTTAGAAAAATACTAAAATTATTTAAATCACATAATACATTTATGCTTCCTTTAGTAATGTCCCTTGAAATTGCTGTTATTGGTTTAATGGACGCTGAGAAGATATATATGCTGTAATTGGTTTACTGATCGCTGAGAAGATATATATATATATATATATATATATATATATATATATATATATATATATATATATATGTGTGTGTGTGTGTGTGTGTGTGTGTGTGTGTTAAGGCAGTGGGTCTCAACCATTTTAGCCCATGCACCCCTTCACCACATGTTCATAATGTCATTCGCCCCTTTCGTATTTCCTCCCTATAAATTCCCCTTTCCTCCCGCCCTACACAGTATACATACAAATGGAAGATAAATTTAATAACACATACTAGAACACATTTAGACATCTACATTAAACGTGATTTACGGGTCTACTTACGTTATAAAACGAATTTCAGAAGGGCGAGAAGTACAGAACCGTAAAGTATGGAGGGGAAAGACATCAAGTAATCTTGAAATAATCTTAATTTACCCCCCCCCCCCCCCCCAATCCTGGAAACCCTAAAATTACCCCCGGAATTCCCCACCGGTTGAGAACCACTGTGTCAACGACTTTTGGCCTTTGTCAGACCGGTCAAAATTATAACTGAACATTTAGCCTACCCGGAGATATTTAATTTGTTTCCCCGATTCGATTATACCATTATTTATAGCCCGTTCAACCCCAGAAGACAAGTTATATAAGGCTCATACTAGCTCAGATTAACAATCCTGTGATCGAGTCAGACTCAAATAGAATATTCATTTGTTAAAAATTTCAAATGTGTATGTGTGTGTTTTGTTTAAAAAACTTTTATTTCGTAGAAATCAGTGTGTATTTACAAGGTGCATAGTGTGTTTTCATTTACATTTGCAAATACAACAAAAACATTCAAATATACATGTGATAATATACATTAATGGGACAGCGGTTTGTCAAAGAATAAACAAAGACAAATCACTGAAATTGTTCTGGCGACTTCATAAAAGTATGAAGGGTGTAGTCAAGGATAAGAGTATTCCTGACTTCCAAGGTGCTGACTTCATCTGGCAGAGGACTGACGAGGATAAGGGCAAAGCCCTTTT
>OY992879.1:149734680-149869680 GCA_963921405.1 Cepaea hortensis
AAGCTCAAACTGAACACTGTTTTATGTAAATATTTTCAGATCAATTTAAAAAAGTCCGCCTCCTCACGGCAGTCAGTCGTGTTGTGTGTGTTGTGAGAAACACACGCGTGTCTAGTGTCAGGGTCACATTCCATATTACATATTGTCAGCGTCCTGGGAGTATGAAAGAGGACATATGACAAGGACAGGAGATACGTATGCCATGGATAGGATATAGACGGGACTAGAGTATCCATCTACAGACAGGAGATAAGTATGCCATGGATAGGATATAGACGGGACTAGAGTATCCATCTACAGACAGGAGATAAGTATGCCATGGATAGGATATAGATGGGACTAGAGTATCCATCTACAGTGTCACAGTGTTGGATCTCTAGGGGATCCGGACTCGGGTTCAAACAGGCAACAATAACTCCGTTAAATATAATATAGCAACATTTATTGAACTTAGGTATACAGTGCGTTGGCGCAGTGGGGTTAACAAGCCCGCACTGATGAGTTGCATATCACAGAGGTTTAACATCACACATGATTATAACAAACATTCTAAGCCAACTATCTAGCATATGTCTATGACCCTAAATACACATGGGTCTGAACTATTAAGTCCCTCTAAGGCAGGCCCTGTTGCCTCTCCGATGTCCCGTCTGTCTCTGCCCGTCCACACGTGTCGCAATCCGACACGGGTGGTAACTCTGTCCGAGTTCCTCGTGGACCCCGCAATAGGCGGGCCACATCAGTGTCCACGGGACAGTGGACTCACTGACCAGTCCTTCGAGAAGGCTCTGGATTACTCTGGCCTTCGAGTGTCTTACTTCTTTCCCTTGGGCGGGAGTTGTAGCCCTTCGCCAGTGTATATTAACTTATGTTGGTTTACCGTATAATGTGAGGCTGTGACAGGATTCCCCCTCTCCCCCCCCCTGGTTTGATGGGTTGTTATCAGGTAATTAGTTCTGTACTAATTCTGTCACAGAATCACATAAAGTTGGTGTTTGTAGTTTGGTGGACAGTAACTTGGTAACCTACATATTGGCATCAACACTCATGTATTCTCCCATACACCACTTCACGGTGATTTGCTGAAGAGGTCTCTCTCTCTCTCTCTCTTGTGTCCTTAAAATGCTTATCTGACCGAAGTTACGTGACGTTTCTTAGTTGTTGCTACAACCCGTCCTTCTCAAAGTATCCCACTGATACCAAGATAATGAACCTCTGTGTTAGAGAGGATTCACAAGACAAAAGTCTTGGCTAATTAAGTACACCTGTAAATCTTGTTCTGTGTGTGCATTTCAATACACTTTTACTCTCGTATGTTGTATAATGCTGAATATGTAGTTACACTGTTATTTTATCCCATCTGTCTACATGTGTCCCTGTTGGCTTGTTAGTGTGTTGACTAATAAGTTGTTGCTTCTAATAAAGTGACTGTATTTTAATTGATAGTGTTCAGTTTTGAGTTTTGTGTAAAGTGTGTGCTGCATGTGTGGCTTATCTCCAAGCGTCACGAGTTGGGATACCCTTAATCATGAATTACCCCAATGTGTGTAATGCATGATCAGGCATTCCAAGCAGTGGTGCTTAGATGTAGTATCCTAAATACTAAACATGCATTAACAATTTAGACAAGTAATACAATTTACATGAAAGACGCAGACAAATTAAAATAAATACGTTTTGCGTACAATTTGTCCGCTCAGTATATCGCTCTCTCATTTTATTCATTCACCCTGTCATTCACACATCTTTCATTCAAAATAGTATTTGGTTAAAATATATAAGTAAAGTTGAGGTAAGTGTTATTACCCTTAGAAAAAATGGAATAGGCGATATGTTCCCTTTAAGATAATACGTACTTTTTGTACGATGACTCAAAAATGGTTTATAATTTACATAAAGAAAATTGCATAGGAAGAATATTTCGCCTATGAGTGGAAATACCTGTAATATTATGGTAGAAAATGTACAAATTACAAGTTGACATATTTTATATATATAATTCAATACAAATATAATACATATTCAATAATAAATTAATTAATTAACTAAGAAACTAAATCCAAAGATGATGTGCGCGTTGTCCTCCTGTTGTCAGCGTGTCGTGCCATGAATGTTAATAGTTAGTATGGCTGTCTCTTGAGTGTTGTAATCGACGTAGTTCTCTTTTGGCTGTTTGCAAAGTCTCTTAGCAACAGCAAGTATGGAATGTTCCCAATGTCGAGTATGAAGTGTTCTTGATGCTTTCATGATCAATGTCAGTTCACTGGTTGAATTCATTTCACAAATAATGTCTCTCGCTCGGATTGTTCCTAGAGCTTTGGCAATTGGTAGTATAGTTCTTAAAGTTTCATGTTTGGGTGTTATACGTAACCTATTCACTGGGGTGTTATTACTTTTAAATGAAAGTTCTCTAGCAGGTGTAGAGTTACACTGTTCTATGCCACAGAATAAAATATCACAGTTTCTGGTATGGCGAATGGTTAATGTGCCTAATGTTATTCTGATGGCGCATTCGTTTGCCGCGATAAAATATCAGCTATAATGTTATCGGTGCCTATGATATTGCGGATTTCGAAGTCGAAATCTTGGAGAAGAAGACACCATCTTTGTAAACGATGGTTTTTCGGGACACCTTGCTTAAGCACCAACAATGGCGAGTTATCGGTGATCACAACGAAATGGGAACCTAAGAGGAACTTAGATAATCTGAGCATACAAAATAATAGACTTAATGCCTCCAATTCCACAGTAGAGTAAAGGGTCTCTGCCTTCTTTAGCTTACGGCTTACGTAGAGAATTGGGTGTCTCACTCCTTGCACTTCTTGCATTAAACATCCGTCAATTGCGATAGCACTCGAATCTGTGGTCAAAATAAAGGGTAAATCTATGTTTGGTAATCGTAATACTGGTGGATTAGAAAAAATGCATTTCAATCTGCATATTGCATCCTCTAAGCGGGTACTTTTACAAAAATTTTCTGGATGATCTTTTGTCACGATATTAGAAAAAACTGATGTAAGTTCTGCCCAGTTTGGTATAAACTTAGCATAATAGTTTATAAGACCTAATAAACTTCTAACTTGTTTCTTTGTAGTTGGAACTTCTAGATTGAGAATTTTCGAAACAATTTTATCATCTGTCAACAGTTTGCCTTCAGAAATTCTATGGCCAAGGAAGTCTATTTGTTTATAGCCTATTTCAACCTTGGAAGGTTTGATAGTAAGTCCAAAAAGAAAGATTTGGTCAAAGACTTGTTGGAGTGTGAGTAAGTGAGAAGTCATGTTAGAAGAATGAATGCATATATCATCAATATAAGATTGCACGTCCTTAATGCCGTGCAATAACAACCTAGTTAACCTGACAAATGTGGCGGGAGCGTTCTTGAGACCAAATGGAAGATATCTCCAGTCGTACAACCCCAGAGGTGTAGCGAATGCTGTTATATGTCTTGAAGAAGGGTGTAGTGGTATCTGCCAGTAACCTTTCGCTAAATCAAGCTTAGAAAATAAGGATGATTGAGACATATTCAAAATGAGGTCTTCACAGCTGTTCATTGGCTCCGCATCTGTTGTGGTTATCGTATTTAACCTTCTATAGTCTATGCACAAACGGATTGTTTGGTCCTTCTTTTTCACCAGGACAATCGGTGAAGAATATTGGGACATAGATTTCTGAATTATTCTATTTTTCTCTAAATCCAAAATTTCTTTGTCTAAATTTGCTCTATAATGCAGAGGAATAGAATATGGTCTACATTTGACCGGTGTCAGATCTGTCAACACAATTGAATGTGTTATTTTGTCAGTCCGTCCAGGTTTGTTAGAGAAGATAGATTTATAATCGTTAATGAGAGACAAAATGTCTTGTCGCTGCTGTTGTGTCAAAGTGTCAGAGATTTGTATGTCCTTTATACTGCCGTCGTCATTCATAATTGGTACTGGAATTTCAGTATTGTCTACGTCTGTTTGATTTATTACAGATGCTACTGTTTGTAACTTGTCCTCAATGTCATTGTCGTCGTCGTCGAGATTAATCGTTGTCAATATGTCGTCAAATTGGTCGTCGTTATCATTATCCCATATTGTCGGTAATGTAAATATGTCTACGTCGTCTTTGTTGTCGTAAGAGTGCGTCGTTAACGATTCTTCGTTTGTCGAGGTGTCATTCAGTTGGGTAATTGGCGTTTCGTTTCTGTCATCAGTTGGCTGCGTCTGCTTACTCGTGTCACTGTCCTCTCTAGCATAGTATGGTTTTAACATATTTACATGGAATATTTTCAACTTTCCATTCAAAGAAATTTCGTAGTCAACTTCCGAAATTCTTCTCACAATTTTAAATGGTCCCTGCCAAGAGGTTGATAGTAAATCTCTATTGTCAGGTAGCAATAGTAAAATATCCTGATCTGGTTTTAATACAATTGTTTTTGCACCTTTGTTGGCGTACTGCCTGTACCTAAAACCTTTCTCCTGTAATGATGTTCTGGCCAGTATACAAGATCGTATGATTTTGTCTCTGGTGTCAGTGACTAAATCATAGGTGGAAATTGGTAGTTGGATATTTACAGGTTGTGATATGATATCTTTGTAAATCGTGAGAGGTCCTCTTGGGTTCGCTCCATATATCAATTCGAAAGGAGAGAACCCTGTGCTTGATTGTGGGACTTCTATATGCGAACAGCACCGTTGGGAGAAGTATATCCCAATCGGCTGGATTTTCAGCTGTCACTTTGAATAGCATATGTTTCAGGTCCCCATTTAGCTTTTCGCAGATACCATTCGCGGCCGGTCGATAGGGACTGGTGAAACATTGCTTTATGCCTAGTAACTTAGTTACCGATTGAGTGGCATTCGATATGAACTGAGTTCCCCTATCTGAAATTATTTTCTCCGGGAAGCCAAAACGGGAGAATATATTTAACAATACGTCCGTCACATCCTTAGAGGAGATAGATTTTAATGGAATCAGTTCTGGCCATCTCGAACATAGATCAATAAGAGTAAAAATATATCTATTCCCTTTGCTTGAGATGTGGTTTAACGGACCTACTAGATCAACTGCCACGATTTGAAATGGCCTCGAGGCAGTTGTGGTTGATTGAATTTCTGCCGTAGGGTTTTTTCCATTTTTAACCAGTTTCTGACATATATCACATGATCTACAATAGGTTTTTATGTCTTGGCAAAATTTAGGCCAATAAAATTGGGTCAGGACGCTGGCTCTAGTCTTTTCGTAACCCATATGACCTCCGAAAGGTGAGTCATGGGCTATCTTTAGTACCTTCTCACGATGTGAATGAGGTATAACTACTTGCTGTATCGTGGTCTGATCTCTGGTGTAATATCTAGTCAGAACGTTGTTCTTTAATCTAAATGTCCACGACGCATTTTTAGTCAATTTTGGTTTAAGTCCTACTAGCCTAAAATATTATGAAAGTGTAGGATCTGCTTTCTGTTCTTCTCCAAAATTAGTGATGGTAGTGTTTGGTGATACAATTTCTAGTGACTCCTGCAGTTGGTCGGTGTGGGTTTTGTGAGTTGTCTGTCGTGTTATTGCATTCGTGTATTGTGTGTGTTGTTGCACATCTACAGGCTTGGTAATTTGTGGATTGCTGGCATCCTCAGTTCGAGGTTTTAAGTTGGTCGTATCACTGACAGATTCAACTGCCCCTGCATTACGCACCTCGGTGAATTCTTTTTGAATTACTTCATTGGTTGTCTCCCTTGTGCTTTTGGCAGTTTGAGACAAGCACGAGTGGTGTTTCTCTTTAGAATCGCTGTTTGGGTTCCGGATACCGTTTTTCTGCTCCCAATCTCTGATTTCCTTTTCAGAGCAAGATCGTATGTTGGGCAGATTCCCAAGTATAATTTCAGCGACAGGATTTTCTAGTACTGCGCACAATACTAGTCCTGATATGAAAGATGTGCGAATTTCGACAAGAGCAAGGGGGTATTTTTCGATAGTGCCTGCGAATGTGCGACAAGTTACGTATTTGTGTGTGTAGTCTTTGTCGTTGACTAATGTTTTCCTAATTCCACATAGCGTTGCGCCGGAATCGCGGATTAATGTGCACTTTTTGTTATTTACAAACCCTGTTGAGAAATTCAGCTTGCCTGTAGATGATAAGGCAGCGTTGGCCATTTCATTAGAAATAGGGATCGTGTGGCCACATAACAATGTTGTGTCAAGTTGGAATTTTCTACAGGTGTTACATTTGTTGTCTGTAATGGTGTCGATGATTTGCACTGCATTCCCTAGCTCACTCAAACTTTCATTCTGATTGTCACACTCATTCAGTTGTTCAATATCTTCATCTGAGGAAGTGTCAACAAGTGCAGCATTGGCCTGCTTCATTAGCTTTCGCCCTTCACAAAAGCGTGAATAAAGCCCAAAGCTGGAGCAAAAATAGCATTTGACAGCTCTCTGGTACGCATTTCTACGTTGGAATCAATCTCCATTTGCTTTAGTCTTATTTGTGTATCGGCATTCAATTGGGCTAGTTTGGCCGCCGCCTCACGCTCCATTTGTGTCTATGACCCTAAATACACATGGGTCTGAACTATTAAGTCCCTCTAAGGCAGGCCCTGTTGCCTCTCCGATGTCCCGTCTGTCTCTGCCCGTCCACACGTGTCGCAATCCGACACGGGTGGTAACTCTGTCCGAGTTCCTCGTGGACCCCGCAATAGGCGGGCCACATCAGTGTCCACGGGACAGTGGACTCACTGACCAGTCCTTCGAGAAGGCTCTGGATTACTCTGGACTTCGATTGTCTTACTTCTTTCCCTTGGGCGGGAGTTATAGCTCTTCGCCAGTGTATATTAACTTATGTTGGTTTACCGTATAATGTGAGGCTGTGACATACAGAAAGGAGATATGTATGCCATAGATAGGATATAGACGGGACTAGAGTATCCATCTACAGACAGGACATAAGTATGCCATGGATAGGATATAGACGGGACTAGAGTATCCATCTACAGACAGGAGATAAGTATGCCATGGATAGGATATAGACGGGACTAGAGTAGCCATCTACAGAAAGGAGATATGTATGCCATAGATAGGATATAGACGGGACTAGAGTATCCATCTACAGACAGGAGATAAGTATGCCATAGATAGGATATAGACGGGACTAGAGTATCCATCTACAGACAGGAGATAAGTATGCCATGGTTAGGACATAGACGGGACTAGAGTATCCATCTACAGACAGGAGATATGTATGCCATGGATAGGATATAGATGGGACTAGAGTATCCATCTACAGACAGGAGATATGTATGCCATAGATAGGATATAGACGGGACTAGAGTATCCATCTACAGACAGGAGATATGTATGCCATAGATAGGATATAGACGGGACTAGAGTATCCATCTACAGACAGGAGATAAGTATGCCATAGATAGGATATAGACGGGACTAGAGTATCCATCTACAGACAGGAGATAAGTATGCCATGGATAGGACATAGACGGGACTTGAGTATCCATCTACAGACAGGAGATATGTATGCCATGGATAGGATATAGATGGGACTAGAGTATCCATCTACAGACAGGAGATATGTATGCCATAGATAGGATATAGACGGGACTAGAGTATCCATCTACAGACAGGAGATATGTATGCCATAGATAGGATATAGACGGGACTAGAGTATCCATCTACAGACAGGACATAAGCATGCCATGGATAGGATATAGACGGGACTAGAGTATCCATCTACAGACAGGAGATATGTATGCCATAGATAGGATATAGACGGGACTAGAGTATCCATCTACAGACAGGAGATAAGTATGCCATAGATAGGATATAGACGGGACAAGTGTATCCATCTACAGACAGGAGATATGTATGCCATAGATAGGATATAGACGGGACTAGAGTATCCATCTACAGACAGGAGATAAGTATGCCATAGATAGGATATAGACGGGACTAGAGTATCCATCTACAGACAGGAGAAAAGTATGCCATGGATAGGATATAGACGGGACTAGAGTATCCATCTACAGACAGGAGATATGTATGCCATGGATAGGATATAGATGGGACTAGAGTATCCATCTACAGACAGGAGATATGTATGCCATAGATAGGATATAGACGGGAATAGAGTATCCATCTACAGACAGGAGATAAGTATGCCATAGATAGGATATAGACGGGACTAGAGTATCCATCTACAGACAGGAGATAATTATGCCATGGATAGGATATAGACGGGACTAGAGTATCCATCTACAGACAGGAGATATGTATGCCATGGATAGGATATAGACGGGAGTAGAGTATCCATCTACAGACAGGAGATAAGTATGCCATAGATAGGATACAGACGGGACTAGAGTATCCATCTACAGACAGGAGATAAGTATGCCATGGATAGGATATAGACGGGACTAGAGTATCCATCTACAGACAGGAGATATGTATGCCATGGATAGGATATAGACGGGACTAGAGTATCCATCTACAGACAGGAGATAAGTATGCCATAGATAGGATATAGACGGGACTAGAGTATCCATCTACATACAGGAGATAAGTATGCAATGGATAGGATATAGACGGGACTAGAGTATCCATCTACAGACAGGAGATATGTATGCCATGGATAGGATATAGACGGGACTAGAGTATCCATCTACAGACAGGAGATATGTATGCCATGGATAGGATATAGACGGACTAGAGTATCCATCTACAGACAGGAGGTAAGTATGCCATGGATAGGATATAGACGGGACTAGAGTATCCATCTACAGACAGGAGATATGTATGCCATGGATAGGATATAGACGGGACTAGAGTATCCATCTACAGACAGGAGATAGGTATGCCATGGATAGGATATAGACGGGACTAGAGTATCCATCTACAGACAGGAGATATGTATGCCATAGATAGGATATAGACGGGACTAGAGTATCCATCTGATGTCATATATTTTTGAAGGGAGTGGGAGATCACTGTAGTGCATGCCCCATCTCTAATAAAAGATGTAGAGCCCCATCCTCTTCTATCTTCAATAACCCCAGAATATGAACCTTGAGTTATCTGCAGGCCTCGTTCTATTAAGTATTGTCTAGGAGATATAGATTATGGCCCTGGTAAGAATGGTAATTACTAACTGGGAATCTGCCCCTTCTCCAATGATTCTGATAGCTCTGGAGCCCCCTTATTGTTTATCAAATCTGAGGAAAGTCTGGAGAATTTTTTCAGCCTGTTTTAGATGAAGAAAACATGGATGTTGAGCAGTTGATAGATCTAGAGTCTTTTTATTTCCCCATTCAGTAAGTCATTATGAGTTAATTTATCTTTAAACATTCAAACACAAACAATCACATTAGATTTTGACAACATGATGTACAAAGAAGTTGTTGGTACAGATAGGTTTGAACTTGACAAATTAACAGAAGGTCAATTCATGTTAATCATTTATTGACTGGCCTGAGCCTTCTGGTCAGTACATACATCTCTATTGTGATTTACACAAAGTAATAGAACAGTTGCACGTTGGACCATTGTCCCAGGCAATCAATAACAAGCATCAATATATGAGATGTCAACAAGTGTGAAAACATAGTAAACATTTTGATGTTGTACATATTAAGTATGATAGTGGTGTCTCAACCATAAACATATCAGTGTTCCTGTAATTGGGTGTGGTTCTACCTATGAGAAAAGTAACCTGGTGACTGGAGGATTAGGTAAGCCAGGGTCCATTGACTGATGGATCCACTTCAGGTCTGCCCGTATAGCTCCTCTGAAGGCCTCCCCATGCTCTGCTCATAGCGAAGTCATCCTCCCTCTCACTTGTGGTTCATCTCTTTCTCTCGGCTTCCCTCCCTCAGGTCTGATTTAGGTGGTTAATTTGCTGATGTGTTGGGTGGTTATTGGTATGTAGCCACCAAGATCACTGATGAATATTCGCATAAATATATACATTCCTACCAATACAATAATAAGAAGTAGGTCGGAAGAAATCTAAATTCCTGAAGTAGGAACTAGTTCCCCTCCCCTCCTTTTCTCTCTAAGCTAGTGTTGGGTTAAGTTGGGGTGGTCAGAGATTATCACACGGTGTACGCCTTGTATCAACTTGTTCCTGCTGTATGTAAGTTCTCATTTGACCGGGGTCAGTGAACGTGTACAGTAAGACATTGAAAAGAGTGAGAATATGTCAAGATGCATGTAAATAAATGACATACATTTAGAACATTTCTTCCACTAAATGGTGTTTACAATGTGTATAAATAATTCTCTGTGTTTTCCCAATTAACTACTTCTTCTTCTTGTGTCTAATAACTCTCCTCCATTACCTGTTGTTATTGTGATGTTGAGTGTTGGGTTGTGTGGTGATGAGTGGTGTGGAGTGGTGTTGTGTTTTAAGTTATGTTGAGTCATGAGTTAAGTTCACTGCGCGTGATGGTGTTCCGCGAAGCACAACTTTCTCATGTGTTGCAGTTCATAAGTGCTCTTATCTAATTAAAATTTGACATAAATATAAATATTTATTTCGCCAAACCCTATTAATTCTATAGATAAAGGAGAAAGGAAAGATTGATTTCACTTTCAGCTTTCTAGATTGTAAATAGGCATAGATAAGTCTGTTTTAGAACAAGGCACTTATTCTAGTACACGAACTGTCATTTCAGCTGTAGAGAGTGATAGCATCTTTTACAATGTTTCTGGTGAAATGCACAAGATTGCTTTAGAATCATCACTTCTCACAGTTGTTTAGAATAGAATATAGTAGTGGAATGCACTTCTTAAAGTTAATAATTATCTCTAAGAATATCAGAGATTGTAGTTTCATCGAAGAGAATATTTCGCCCGGGAATGGCTTTGCGTCGTTAGAATCTACAGTCGAGCATTTTTACATTTCAGAGGTTTTAATTAATAATCATACATTTCAATTGACATCACAAACATGGGTTTACATTACTTGATACTTGATACATCGGGTTCTTAGTCTAATCAAGGGCTAACAAACGTACCTCGGATCCAGACTTTTGCCTTGCCCATTGAATTTTTGGTCACACAATCTTCTCACATCCGTCCATGGAGCGAGTTCAGACAAAAGTGCGGGCTTATTAACATTTCTGATGAAATAGTAATATATGTTAATTATGCACTGGCGCGAAGGCGGTCATGTGGTTTTCCTATCCAATGGTTTTCTGAGATTGGTCTGATGAAATATTTCCAAGAATCCACGTCATTTGTCACTTGTTCAGTTCCAGTTTTGATGTTAAGTTTTAAGTCCCAATCTCCAATTGCGTTTGTGAAGTCAATTTCTTTTAATGTTGTTTCCTCTTTTTGCGGCATGTGTTGATAAAATGAATAATGTTGGCTGCGTTATGCCACAAGGAGGTAAGTATGCCATGGATAGGATATAGACGGGACTAGAGTATCCATCTACAGACAGGAGATATGTATGCCATGGATAGGATATAGACGGGACTAGAGTATCCATCTACAGACAGGAGATAGGTATGCCATGGATAGGATATAGACGGGACTAGAGTATCCATCTACAGACAGGAGATATGTATGCCATAGATAGGATATAGACGGGACTAGAGTATCCATCTACAGACAGAAGGTATGTATGCCATGGATAGGATATAGACGGGACTAGAGTATCCATCTACAGACAGGAGGTAAGTATGCCATGGATAGGATATAGACGGGACTCGAGTATCCATCTACAGACAGGAGATATGTATGCCATGGATAGGATATAGACGGGACTAGAGTATCCATCTACAGACAGGAGATATGTATGCCATAGATGGGATATAGACGGGACTAGAGTATCCATCTACAGACAGGAGGTATGTATGCCATGAATAGATAGGATATAGACGGGACTAGAGTATCCATCTACAGACAGGACATAAGTATGCCATGGATAGGATATAGACGGGACTAGAGTATCCATCTACAGACAGGAGATATGTATGCCATGGAAAGGATATAGACGGGACTAGAGTATCCATCTACAGACAGGAGGTAACTATGCCATGGATAAGATATAGACGGGACTAGAGTATCCATCTACAGACAGGAGATATGTATGCCATGGATAGGATATAGACGGGACTAGAGTATCCATCTACAGACAGGAGATATGTATGCCATGGATAGGATATAGACGGGACTAGAGTATCCATCTACAGACAGGAGGTAAGTATGCCATGGATAGGTGTTACAGTCATCGATCTCTAGGGGATCTGACCTCGGGCTCAAACAGGCAACAATAACTCCGTTAAATATAATATAGCAACATTTATTGAACTTAGATATACAATGCGTTGGCGCAGTGGGTCTAAGAAGCCCGCACTGATTAGTTGCATATCACAGAGGTTTAACATCACACATGATTATAACAAACGTTCTAAGCAAACTATCTAGCATATGTCTATTACCCTAAATACACATGGGTCTGAACTATTAAGTCCCTCTAAGGCAGGCCCTGTTGCCTCTCCGATGTCCCGTCAGTCTCTGCCGGTCCACACGTGTCGCAATCCGACACGGGTGGTAACTCTGTCCGAGTTCCTCGTGGACCCCGCAATAGGCGGGCCACATCAGTGTCCACGGGACAGTGGACTCACTGACCAGTCCTTCGAGAAGGCTCTGGATTACTCAAGCCTTCGAGTGTCTTACTTCTTTCCCTTGGGCGGGAGTTGTAGCCCTTCGCCAGTGCATATTAACTTATGTTGGTTTACCGTATAATGTGAGGCTGTGACAGGATTCCCCCTCTCCCCCCTGGTTTGATGGGTTGTTATAAGGTAATTAGTTCTGTACTAATTCTGTCACAGAATCACATAAAGTCGGTGTTTGTAGTTTGGTGGACAGTAACTTGGTAACCTACATATTGGCATCAACACTCATGTATTCTCCCATACACCACTTCACGGTGATTTGCTGAAGAGGTCTCTCTCTCTCTCTTGTGTCCTTAAAAATGCTTATCTGACCGAAGTTACGTGACGTTTCATAGTTGTTTCTACAACCCGTCCTTCTCAAAGTATCCTATTGATACCAAGATAATTAACCTCTGTATTAGAGAGGATTAACAAGACAAAAGTCTAGGCTAATTAAGTACACCTGCAAATCTTGTTCTGTGCGTGCATTTCAATACACTTTTACTCTCGTATGTTGTATAATGCTGAATATGTAGTTACGCTGTTATTTTATCCCATCTGACTACATGTGTCCCTGTTGGCTTGTTAGTGTGTTTACTAATAAGTGGCTGCTTCTAATAAAGTGACTGTATTTTAATTGATAGTGTTCAGTTTTGAATTTTGTGTAAAGTGTGTGCTGCATGTGTGGCTTATCTCCAAGCGTCACGAGTTGGGATATCCTTAATCATGAATTACCCTAATGTGTGTAATGCATGATCAGGCATTCCAAGCAGTGGTGCTTAGATGTAGTATCCTAAATACTAAACGTGTATTAACAATTAAGACAAGTACTACAATTTACATGAAAGACGCAGACAAATTAAAATAAATACGTTTTGCGTACAATTTGTCCGCTCAGTATATCGCTCTCTCATTTAATTCATTCACCCTGTCATTCACACCTCTTTCATTCAAAATAGTATTTGTTTAAAATATATAAGTAAAGTTGAGGTAAGTGTTATTGCCCTTAGAAAAAACGGAATTCGGCGATATGTTCCCTTTAAGATAATACGTACTTTTTGTACGATGACTCAAAAATGGTTTATAATTTACATAGAGAAACTTGCATAGGAAGAGTATTTCGCCTATGAGTGGCAATACCTGTAATATTATGGTAGAAAATGTACAAATTACAGGTTGACATATTTTATATACATAACTCAATGCAAATATAATACATATTCAATACTAAATTAATTAATTAACTAAGTAACTAAATCCAACGATGATGTGCGCGTCGTCCTCCTGTAGTCAGCGTGTCGCGCCATGAATGTTAACAGATAGTATGGCTGTCTCTTGAGTGTTGTAATCGACGTAGTTCTCTTTAGGCTGTTTGCAAAGTCTCTTAGCAACAGCAAATATGGAATGTTCTCAATGTCGAGTATGAAGTGTTCTTAATGCTTTCATGATCAATGTCAGTTCACTGGTTGAATTCATTTCACACATAATGTTTCTCGCTCGGATTGTTCCTAGAGCTTTGGTAATTGGTAGTATAGTTCTCAAAGTTTCACGTTCGTGGGTGTTATACGTAACCTATTCACTGAGGTGTTATTACTTTTAAATGAAAGTTCTCTAGCAGGTGTAGAGTTACACTGTTCTATGCCACGGGATAAAATATCACAGTTTCTGGTATGGCGAATGGTTAATGTGCATCATGTTATTCTGATGGCGCATTCGTTTGCCGCGATAAAATATCAGCTTTAATGTTATCTGTGCCTCTGTTATGGCGGATTTCGAAGTCGAAATCTTGGAGAAGAAGACACCATCTTTGTAAACGATGGTTTTTCGGAACACCTTGCTTCAGCACCAACAATGGCGAGTTATCGGTGAGTACAACGAAATGGGAACCTAAGAGGAACTTAGATAATCTGAGCATACAAAATAATAGACTTAATGCCTCCAATTCCACAGTAGAGTAATGGGTCTCTGCCTTCTTTAGCTTACGGCTTACGTAGAGAATTGGGTGTCTCACTCCTTGCACTTCTTGCATTAAACATCCTCCAATTGCGATAGCACTCGAATCTGTGGTCAAAATAAAGGGTAAATCTATGTTTGGTAATCGTAATACTGGTGGATTAGAAAAAATGCATTTCAATCTGCATATTGCATCCTCTAAGCGGGTACTTTTACAAAATTTTTCTGGATGTTCTTTTGTCAACATATTAGAAAAAACTGATGTAAGTTCTGCCCAGTTTGGTATAAACTTAGCATAATAGTTTATAAGACCTAATACACTTCTAACTTGTTTCTTTGTAGTTGGAACTTCTAGATTGAGAATTTTCGAAACAATTTTATCATCTGTCAACAGTTTGCCTTCAGAAATTCTATGACCAAGGAAGTCTATTTGTTTATAGCCTATTTCAACCTTGGAAGGTTTGATAGTAAGGCCAAAAAGAAAGATCTGGTTGAAGATTTGTTGGAGTGTAAGTAAGTGAGAAGTCATATTAGAAGAATGAATGCATATATCATCAATATAAGCTTGCACGTCTTTAATGCCGTGCAATAACAACCTAGTTAACCTGACAAATGTGGCGGGAGCGTTCTTGAGACCAAATGGAAGATATCTCCATTCGTACAAACCAAGCGGTGTAGCGAATGCTGTTATATGTCTAGAAGAAGGGTGTAGTGGTACTTGCCAATAACCTTTCGCTAAATCAACCTTCGAAAATAAGGATGATTGAGACATATTCAAAATGAGGTCTTCACAGCTGTTCATTGGCTCCGCATCTGTTGTGGTTATAGTATTTAATCTTCTATAGTCTATGCACAAACGGATAGTTTGGTCCTTCTTTTTCACGAGGACAATCGGTGAAGAATATTGGGACATAGATTTCTGAATTATTCTATTTTTCTTTAGGTCCAAAATTTCTTTGTCTAAATTTGCTCTATAATGCAGAGGAGTAGAATATGGTCTACATTTGACCGGTGTCAGATCTGTCAACACAATTGAATGTGTTATTTTGTCAGTCCGTCGAGGTTTGTTAGAGAAGATAGATTTATAATCGTTAAGGAGAGACAAAATGTCTTGTCGCTACTGTTGTGTCAAAGTGTCAGAGATTTGTATGTCCTTTATACTACCGCCGGTCTCTCTGGCTGTGGGGTTACAACACTTTCTCTCTGTAATCCCGTTTATCACGTAGAGTCTCGCAGCGGAGCGAGAACTGAGGTGGTTCGACCCCCGCTCGTGACTTGCGGATACTGAGCCGGCCGCTCAGAAAGCAATGGCAAACTACTGAGCGTAATCTTGCCAAGAGATCAACAGACAGCTGAAAGATGCTGCTGTTGACAGCTAAGTCCTGTAAAAGGATACGCAAAAAAACATTATACTACCGTCGTCATTCGTAATTTTGTACTGGAATTTCAGTATTATCTACGTCTGTTTGATTTATTACGGATGCTACTGTTTGTAAATTGTCCTCAATTTCATTGTCGTCGTCGTCGAGATTAATCGTTGTTAATATGTCGTCAAATTGGTCGTTGTTGTCATTATCCCATATTGTCGGTAATGTAAATATGTCTTCGTCGTCTTTGTTGTCGTAAGAGTGCGTCGTTAACGATGCTTCGTTTGTCGAGGTGTCATTCAGTTGGGTAATTGTCGTTTCGTTTCTGTCATCAGTTGGCTGCGTCTGCTTACTCGTGTCACTGTCCTCTCTAGCATAGTATGGTTTTAACATATTTACATGGAATATTTTCAACTTTCCATTCAAAGAAATTTCGTAGTCAACTTCCGAAATTCTTCTCACAATTTTAAATGGTCCCTGCCAAGAGGTTGATAGTAAATCTCTCTTGTCAGGTAGCAATAGTAAAATATCCTGATCTGGTTTTAATACAATTTCTAGTGACGCCTGCAGTTGGTCGGTGTGGGTTTTGTGAGTTGTCTGTCGTGTTATTGCATTCGTGTGTTGTATGTATTGTTGCACATTTACAGGCTTGGTACTTTGTGGATCGCTGGCATCCTCAGTTCGAGTGTTTAAGTTGGTCGTATCAATGAAAGATTCAACTGCCTCTGCCTTATGCACCTCGTTGAATTCTTTTTGAATTACTTCATTGGTTGTCTCCCTTGTGCTTTTGGCAGTTTGAGACAAGCACGAGTGGTGTTTCTCTTTAGAATCGCTGTTTGGGTTCTGGATACCGTTTTTCTGCTCCCAATCTCTGATTTCCTTTTCAGAGCAAGATCGTATGTTGGGCAGATTCCCAAGTATAATTTCAGCGACAGGATTTTCTAGTACTGCGCACAATACTAGTCCTGATATGAAAGGTATGCGAATTTCGACAAGAGCAAGGGGGTATTTTTCGATGGTGCCTGCGAATGTGCGACAAGTTACGTGTTTGTGTGTGTAGTCTTTGTCGTTGACTAATGTTTTCTTAATTCCACATTGCGTTGCGCCGGAATCGCGGATTAATGTGCACTTTTTGTTTTTTACAAACCCTGTTAAGAAATTTAGCTTGCATGTAGATGACAAGGCAGCGTTGGCCATTTCATTAGAAATAGGGATCGTGTGGCCACATAACAATGTTGTGTCAAGTTGGAATTTCCTGCAGGTGTTACATTTGTTGTCTGTAATGGTGTCAATGATTTGCACTGCATTCCCTAGCTCACTCGAACTTTCATTCTGATTGTCACACTCATTCAATTGTTCAATATCTTCATCTGAGGAAGTTTCAACTAGTGCAGCATTAGCCTGCTTCATTAATTTACGCCCATCACAAATCGTGAATAGTGCCCAAAGCTGGAGCAAAAATAGCATTTGACCGCTCTCTGATAAGCATTTCTCTTGTTCTTTTGCTTCTCCACTATCATTTGGAGATGATGTGGGTAATTAGGTGATTTGTCGCACATCGAGTACTCTTCGTGTGTCAGATGACAATATTGACACTTAACTGGCTTCCTGACATTCGAGCTTGGTTTAAACTTGTTTTCAGTTGGTTTCGAGTATCTAGTGTTTACAACTGCTGCTGTTTCGTTTTGACTTAGGTTTAATTGGAAAATATCTCTGTTCGCTGTGAAAAATGCGCTCCCCTTGGTCTCTACTTCTTGGATACTCTTACAGTCCATTTGTTTCAAAAACTTAGCAAAAGGTGTTGGGATTGTACTAACTATTTTGTCGATAATAATGAGTTCTTTTAGTTTGTCATGGTTGTTGTTAGTTTTAGCTGAGTTAATCCACTTTGTGCAAACATCCTGAACTGTAGACACGTAGTCAATGAAGGTTTGGTTAGGTTGTGGGGATAATTTTGCGAACTGTTGTTGGTAGCCTGCTGTATCTAATGAGAAATGTTGGAGAATGCGTTGCTTTAAATAATCATAATCTTTTCTCAGCTCCTGTGGAACTGTCTCTATTACTTTTAAGGGTTACAGAGCTAAGTTTCTCATTAAAATAAATGACCAATCTGATTTTTCGACCTTATGGTAGGACATTAGACACTCAAAATTTTCCAGGTATGCACTGATAGAATCTCCTGAGCAAAATGCTTTAACGAGGCCTTTATACTTGTTATATTTTTGTTCCTCCTCCTTGCTTCTCAGTTTATTTACAGATATTTCTACGTTGGAATCAATCTCCATTTGCTTTAGTCTTATTTGTGTATCGGCATTCAATTGGGCTAGTTTGGCCGCTGCCTCAAGCTCCATTTGTTTCTCTTGAGCCTGCAATTGCATTTTCTTTTCTTCTGCCTGCAATTGCATTTTCTTTTCTTCTGCCTGCGCTTGCATCTGCATCTTTTTCTCTTCTGCCTCAATTTGCTTCTGTTTTTCTTCCCGTTCTATCGCTCTTTCTTCACGGGCAATGTTCTCTGCGTGTGTCTTCTGTGCCCATTCTGACAGTTTCTCTTCTTTATAACCTAATTTCATACCTAACTCAATACATTTTTCTAACGTAGACATCTTGTCTTTTACTTGTTGGTAATTTTTCTGAAATTAAATCCCTTAGACAAAAAAGTTGGGGAGTAGAAAATTTAGTTATCTCCCTTAATGTTTACATGAGCAAATACAAATGCAAAGTTATGTTGGTTACAAGGTTATGAATATACATACAAATCAATGCAAAACAAAAATGTTACATGGATGGATGGTGATAAGTACCGCTTAGGGTTGCAATGGGCATGATATGAAACTTATCTTATATTCCCTGAACTTGCGAATGTTGTCTCGTTCTCTCGCCACTGTTGGAAGATAGGTTACATACACCACAATTCGCGGAACAATCTGCTTGTAGAATCGAAAAAAAATTAGTAACAGTCAAATGTCACAGTCATGTCAAATTTTATAGTATTAACTTCATTGGGAGTTTATCTGCAGAGGGATTCATACTAGTTCATTTCTAGATAGCTGCAAATTACTAGAACATGTTCAGTAATAAATTTGATATCATTTACCTAATTTTTTACTTGGCAATCAGTAGCCGTCTGAACGTAAAGCTTGTGCCAAAACCGGAGCTTGGCCCCCAAAAAGCCTGTTACAGTCTTAGATCTCTAGGGGATCTGACCTCGGGCTCAAACAGGCAACAATAACTCCGTTAAATATAATATAGCAACATTTATTGAACTTAGGTATACAGTGCGTTGGCGCAGTGGGTTTAACAAGCCCGCACTGATTAGTTGCATATCACAGAGGTTTAACATCACACATGATTATAACAAACGTTCTAAGCAAACTATCTAGCATATGTCTATGACCCTAAATACACATGGGTCTGAACTATTAAGTCCCTCTAAGGCAGGCCCTGTTGCCTCTCCGATGTCCCGTCTGTCTCTGCCGGTCCACACGTGTCGCAATCCGACACGGGTGGTAACTCTGTCCGAGTTCCTCGTGGACCCCGCAATAGGCGGGCCACATCAGTGTCCACGGGACAGTGGACTCACTGACCAGTCCTTCGAGAAGGCTCTGGATTACTCAAGCCTTCGAGTGTCTTACTTCTTTCCCTTGGGCGGGAGTTGTAGCCCTTCGCCAGTGCATATTAACTTATGTTGGTTTACCGTATAATGTGAGGCTGTGACAATAGGATATAGACGGGACTAGAGTATCCATCTACAGACAGGAGATATGTATGCCATGGATAGGATATAGACGGGACTAGAGTATCCATCTACAGACAGGAGATATGTATGCCATGGATAGGATATAGACGGGACTAGAGTATCCATCTACAGACAGGAGATATGTATGCCATGGATAGGATATAGACGGGACTAGAGTATCCATATGCGGTGTCTGCGAAGAATTCTTGGTATTAAGTGGCAAGACAAAATCACAAATACTGAAGTATTCAAATCAAATCAAATCAAATCAACTTTATTAGGGTCACAAATTGGGCGCGCAGGCCCGTCTTCCATTCGGCCCTTCCAATCACTCGTCTTTCGTTCATCAAGAGCATTATACATTTACATAGGAAGAAAAATAAACATTGTGAAATGAATGTTGTAAACATAAACAAGGCTAAACATGGAGAAAAATGTGTACATGAAAGTATGTGACGTAAAAGTAGTGATGCCAGCGCGTCCCACCCACACACACACACACACACACACACACACACACACGCACACACACACACACATCACACACTCTCTCTCTCTCTCTCATTCACTCTCACTCTCACTCATTCACTCACACACACACACTCCCACTCATTCACTCTCCGCTCACTCATTCACTCTCCCGTTCACTCATTCACTCTCCCGCTCACTCATTCACTCTCCCGCTCACTCATTCACTCTCCCGCTCACTCATTCACTCTCACGCTCACTCATTCTGTCTCTCCCGCTCACTCATTCACTCTCCCGCTCACTCATTCACTCTCCCGCTCACTCGTTCACTCTCCCGTTCAATCATTCACTCTCCCGCTCACTCATTCACTCTCACTCATTCACTCTCACGCTCACTCATTCACTCTCACGCTCACTCATTCACTGTCCCGCTCACTCATTCACTCTGCCGCTCACTCATTCACTCTCACGCTCACTCATTTACTCACACGCCCACTCATTCACTCTCACGCTCAATTATTCACTCTCCCGCTCACTGATTCACTCTCACGCTCATTCATTCACTCTCACGCTCACTCATTCCGTCTCACGCCCACTCATTCACTCTCACTCATTCACTCTCACGCTCACTGAATTACTCTCACGCTCACTCATTCACTCTCACACTCACTCATTCACTCTCACGCTCACTCATTCACTCTCCCGCTCAATCATTCACTCTCCCGCTCACTCATTCACTCTCACTAATTCACTCTCCCGCTCACTCATTCACTCTTCCGCTCACTCATTCACTCTCCCGCTCACTCATTCACTCTCCCGCTCACTCATTCACTCTCACGCTCACTCATTCACTCTCACTCTCACTAATTCACTCTCCCGCTCACTCATTCACTCTTCCGCTCACTCATTCACTCTCCCGCTCACTCATTCACTCTCCCGCTCACTCATTCACTCTCACTCTCACTCATTCACTCACACTCATTCACTCCCACACACAGACACTCTCACTCATTCACTCTCCAGCTCACTCATTCGCTCTCACGCTCACTCATTCACTCTCCCGCTCACTCATTCACCCTCACGCTCACTCATTCACTCTCACTCATTCACTCTCCCGCTCACTCATTCACTCTCACTCATTCACTCTCCCGCTCACTCATTCACTCTCACGCTCAATCATTCACTCTCCCGCTCACTCATTCACTCTCACGCTCTCTCATTCACTCTCACGCTCACTCATTCACTCTCACGCTCACTCATTCACTCTCACGCTCACTCATTCACTCTCACTCATTCACTCTCACGCTCACTCATTCACTCTCACGCTCACTCATTCACTCTCACGCTCACTCATTCTGTCTTTCTGTCAGCAACCGCTTTCACAGGCATTCTAGGATACTTCTCTCGCACCACACAAAAGACTTGCTAGTCGTACGAGAGGTATTGGTTACACATTTTATTGCCACTGGCTCTTTGCATCACATCAATGTACAACAAACAGTCGCTAACAAATCACACAAGAATAAATGCACAGAACGTCCTATCACTAGTGGTTTCCTAACCCTAACGCTAATCTATCTACACAGTACGCGGAAGGACTCAGGGCGCACTACGGCTTTTTGCGTGCGGCCTCATTTAGAACGCTCGAGTAGTGGCCTCTCTTGAGTTACACTCTAGATTCACGTTGTCGTGATCATGCCGTGACCAGAGTGCTAACTCTCTGGTTGACACCTCCGTGTCTCATGAGAGAACTATTTAATAGTTCCCCTTCCTATCACCTACCCTGCCCTCATGTAGGGGCACTGAGTTACCTCTAATCTACTGGAGGTAGACCACTCATTCAGGGTGGTCTTCCTCCTCTATATTTGAGTCTTTGACACACACCCTCCCCTCCTGTGTTGCGTTACAAACTTTGACTCATGGTTGTGACGCAAGAGGTTTCTAAAAAATTAGTGTATCTAATTTTTGTCAAAGACTCCTGATAACCTGGTTCTGGGTTTCCCATTAGACGTCTACTGACTATTGTCACAGTGTAGTATCACTTTACTTGGCTATTGCTGATCGCCACAAACTTGTCAGGTTGGCGTGAGCCCTCTTCTCATTCGCAATATTATATAATTAGAGGTTTGTCTGAACCGGACCGTTGTCTTATAAGACCTGCCCTCAAATAGTAAATTAACTCACTACCCATACAAAGTTGACTTTCTTAGGGTCAACCCATGAATTGCTTCATGTCCCCCATATAATATTAAACAACCCTTGCACAAGCTGTGTCCGACAGGTTTTACCTATCTCGCTTCCGCGTGTAAAGTTATCTTTTACTGTTAAGTTAGTGTTTCGTTGTCTATTGTGTCCCCTGACCCGAAGTTATATCCCTTTGTTCTAAAAATGTATGTGCTTTACATGTGTGTTTTCCTGGTTGTTTGCGTGTTTGAATCTATCTATTAATATAATTTAACTTCTAACATGTGTGTCTGTCTATAACTATGTATGCAAGTTAGTTTTCAAGTGCCATAATTCGGTTAAATGTGGCCACAAACAAGTGTATAACACTAATTCGTGACTACGTTTCCGTCATATGAGACTTAAAATACTCTAAGGTTTTACTCTAAACTACACACAACCCATTTAAGACAGCACATTACAACATTGAAAACAAACGCCCGACGCAGACAAATAATAAAAAGTCGCTCTTAGCGGCAGAAAAAAATCCGCTGGCTGCCTTCACTCTCCATTGTATATTTACCATTTTCTCTCACTTTCACACTTCTGTCACACATATTTTATTCTCATACTTCTGTCACACATCATTTACCCTCACAATTATTTAAAAACCTTGAAGTGACACTGTACAAGTTTAGCTCAGTTTGAAAAGAGTTGAGCTTCATGACTGTGCTTAACTTACTGCACGAGTCATGTATTTACAAAATATTTACATGGGTGAAATAGGGTTGATAGACTGTACCCTGATATTATTAAACACTATATTCTCTATAAATACTAATACTCTAACTATCTATATTCTATTTTGTTGTACAAAATTTATCTAATTTAAGGGAAGTAATCTAACTATATAAAAAAATGAAAATGATGTGAAATGAGTTATGTATCTTTATGAAATGGGTAATTTGAAATGTAACAAAATTTCTAACTAATGTTTTTAATGAAGAAAAAAAAAAAAAAAAAACTTATAATGGATATTTTTAAAGTACATGGAATAAATGAGGTATGTTCATAAGTATAATACTTTTATCCTATAAAATATATCCTAATTTTAGTCCTAAATGATGAAGTTGTTAAAGTGTTCTTAAAGATGGAATGAAATAAAATGAAATTAAATGACTACATGGTGTTGTTCTTATCTTAAGCTATTTATACTAATCTTTGATTCGCTGTCATTTAGTTTGCTGTAATATTCTAATCTACGTTTCTAATTTTTTAAACCACTTTTTAAACCACTTTATCCTACTCTAATTTTATGCTAAGTAAGTGGGTAAATTAATGATTTATCTAAACTAAAAACAAATCTATTATATTGCCTAAATCTAATCTAACTCTATATTAAAGTAACTAATCTAACTATAATTTACCACTATTTTAAAACCGTTATATTACATATCACAATAAGTATATATACATGATGTCTAATTACCTCAGGTTAGTGGTTGCCATAACGTATAGAAATTGCTTTCGTTGGCATAGTTTATATATACACACTTATCCTGGGTATGCTATGTACACTACACAGTCATACTTGTGTCCTGTGGGTATTCTTACACTCGTTGAGTCCGCTGGTGTCGTAGACAAGTATTTTCGTGTCTGTTATTTCACAATGTTCTGACACTGTTCTGATATGAGTAACACAGGTGATTCACCGGAGCACAAATGGAGCATAGTAAGTAACGAGCTGTCTATGTACACACGGTGATGTTCTTGTTCTTGGCGCACAGTTGTCATTTAGCTGTCTACGGACACATGGTAGTTCAATGTTCTTAGCACACAGTTCTGGTCCTGATGTCTATTTACACAATAGTATAATCTACACAGGATACGTTAAGTGTATAGTAAATGAACATTTCTTAAACTACCTATTCGTGTGGAATATCAGGTATTTCTACCTCAGATGGTCGACTAGGGGTATCAGCAAGGATGTTGTCCCTACCCTTAATATGCTCTATACTAAAAGTATCCATCCATCCATCATGTGCCATGCCGGTAAGCGTGGGCGGTCATGTTCTGCCATCTCACTCGATCAACAGAGTCGTGGATCAGTTCCGTGTTTTTGTCTCGACCATGCCACAAGGCCAAGCCATCCAGATACTTGTTTCTAGGTCTTCCCCTTGGTCTGTTCCCCTCGATCTTACCAGTTGTCACCAAGTTCTCCAAATCATTTCTTCTCATAACATGCCCAAAAAATTGTGACTGTCTACGTCTAATGTCTCTGATCAGTTTACGATCTTCATTTGTTTCTTGAAGGACTTGTTCATTGGTCTTTCTGGCTGTCCATGGTATTCTTTGCATTTTCCTCAGAAACCACATTTCTACAGCCATCAGATGTTTTTCAGCCTGGCTGCTCATTGTCCAAGCTTCACATCCATATAAAAGTACAGGTTCTATGTAGCATCTCAACACTCTTTTTCTCGTTTCAATTGACATCTTTTTATTGGTCAGTATGTTTTTCATCTTGCTAAAGGCTACTTTTGCCATGGCGATCCTTGTTCTAATCTCTTCAAGGCATCTCCCATCAGATGTTATTACTGTTCCGAGGTAATTGTACCTATTCACTTGTTGAAGAATATTCCCATTTACTTGTATATTACACTGTGGTATTTCGTTCTTCTTAGTGACGACCATAATCTGTGTCTTTTTACAATTTAATTCTAACCCTAGTTGTTCACTGTGTGTAACAACTGCATCTACTAAATTTTGCAGGTCCTGTTCATTGTCTGCAATCAAGACTGTATCATCTGCATATCTAATGTTATTGATGCATCGTCCCCCAATGTTGATTCCTTCCATATTTTCAATATTTCTGAAAATATTTTCACTGTACAGGGAAAACAGATCTGGAGACATTACACATCCCTGTCTCACACCTCTCTTAATAGGCTGAAATTGGCTTACTTCATTATCAACTCTTATGGCAGCTTGTTGTTTCCAATATATGTTTTTTACAAGTCTAAGGTCTTTCCCATCAATTTGTAGATCTTCAAGCATCCTTATCATGTTGACATGTCTCACTTTATCAAAAGCCTTTGTGTAGTCAATGAAGCAAAGGTGTAGATCTTTGTTTACTTCTATAGAACGTTCGATTACGGTTCTCAGTATATACACAGCATTTACTGTACCCTTGCCTACTACAAACCCACATTGTTCTTCTCCTATTTCAGGTTGTATTTTCCTCCTAACTCTTTGCATGATAATTCTTAGCAAAATCTTCGTGATGTGACTCATTATACTAATTGTTCGATGTTGATCACATTCCAAGGCTCCTGATTTCTTTGGGATTGCAATAAATACAGAATTACATAACTCATGAGGTATGTTTCCAGTATCATATATTGTATTAAGCAGACTGGTAACTTTATCTATTCCATATTCTTCTAAAGCATTAATCATTTCTGTTGTGACGCTGTCTGGACCGGGGGTTTTGCCAGATTTCATATGATTAAGAGCATTCTGAACCTCCATCTTCAAAATTTCTGGCCCTTCATTGTTATTTTGAACAATATATTGTTCGTCTCTGCTATCGTCATAAAGGTTTTTCACGTAATCTGACCATACATGTAAAATCTGATCTTTTTCTATTATGACGCTTCCATCTTTTGTCTTTAGGCAGCCTGCTGATGTACGTGTTCTTTGATTAGTAATCTCCAGAATTCTTTTGTGCATTAGTTTCGCATTTTTACTGTTGTGTTGTTTTTCAATTTCTCTGCAATTTTTCTCAAGCCATGTTTCTTTAGCCTCCTTACATAAGGTTCTGACTTTTCTGTGAATTTCTTCATATTTGGCAGGATTATTTTTGTTCTGTCTTCTTGTTTCCATTAGTTGTAAAATTTCTTCAGTCATCCATGTCTTACGGCCAACTTTCTTTACTTTTGGAATAGTTTTTTCTGCTGCACAACTGATTGAATTCTTCAGCATTTCCCATTGATCATCTACATCTTGAAATAGGATCTCTAGATCAGACAATAAATCAAATTTGTTCTTTACTTCTATGTTAAAATTATCTTGTATTTCTTTGTCAGTTTTCAATTTGCACAAGTCATATTTAGGGTTTCCTGCTGTATACTTGACTTTCTTTAACTTTACCCTCAATGTGCCAGTAATTAATCTGTGATCACTGTAACAGTCTGCATTTGGAACTGTTTTTACAACTGTTAATGCATTTCGAAACCTTTTGCTTATCAGGATGTAATCTATCTGGTTTTTAATCCTGCTGTCTGGACTCCTCCATGTCCATAATCTTCTAGGATGTTGTTTAAACCAGGTGTTTCCTACCACCAATTCTTGTTCTTTTGCCCATTCTACAAGTCTGTAACCTCTTTCATTTCTCTCTCCCAAACCATGGTTGCCTACACTGTATCCATCGCTTTGCTTTCCTATTTTTGCGTTGAAATCACCAATTATGATATTTATTTCTGATTTTTTACAGTTCTTCAAAGTAGACTCCATGTCATTATAAAATTCCTCTATACTTTCTTCACTGCTTTCACTTGTTGGGGCATATACTTGAATTACATTTATTTTAAAAGGTCTTCCGTTTAATTTTACTAATAGAACTCTGTCTGACACAGCCCAATATCAGCCCAATTATACTAAAAGTATAATTCTGTAATATTAACGACCACCTGTAAATGCGGTCATTCCTATGTACCCCACTTTGTATGACCGTGATCGGGGAGTTGTCAGTCTGGACCACAAAGTGATTACCCGCCAGAAATCGATGCAACTTCCTCACCGAATAGATGACGCTTAGGGCTTCCAACTCTGATATGGAATATCTGGACTCAGCCGGTGTGATCTTGCGGCTCACGTAGCAAATCGGATGGAAGATGCCATCATAAAATTGGCCTAGTACTGCAGCGATGGAAATCCTGCTGGCATCTGTCCTAAGATAATAAACGAGCCTAGGATTAGGCAAGCGGAGGATTGGTACATTACTAAATAGAATTTTCAATTTTGACAATGCAGAAATTAATAATGCATCTTTGACATCCAATTTTACTGATGCTTTTAAAACATTTGAAAATACGCTTGTAATTTCAGCTAAGTTCGGTATGAACTTGCTATAATAATTTACTAAACCCAAAAGGCTCCTGACCTGCTTCTTTGTTGTAGGCATGGTCAGGTTCATAATTTTGGTAATAATTCTATTGTCAGTTTTCAGTTGTCCTTGTGAAATGACATGACCCAAAAAATCAATTTCTTGTAGGCCCAATTCGACTTTGCTCGGTTTGACAGTGAGACCGAAGAGTCACAACCTATCGAAGACATGTCTTAGTTTCAGTAAGTGTGTTGTCCAGTCCTCTGTATGGACACAAATATCATCTAAATAGGTCACTGTATTCGTCACTCCATGTAGCAAATCTCTAGTTAAGCGTACGAAAGTGGCAGGAGCATTACGAAGTCCGAAAGGAAGAAATCGCCACTCGTAAAGACCTAGAGGTGTTGAGAAAGCAGTAAGATGGATAGATTGAGTCTTCATAGGGACCTGCCAATATCCCTTAGTGAGGTCTAATTTAGAAAAGATTTTTGGAGGTGGACATGTCAAGAATAAGATCTTCGCAGGAAGGAATTGGTTCTGCGTCGATCTTTGTGACATTGTTGAGTTTTCTATAGTCCACACAAAGACGAATGGTAGAGTCTTTTTTCTTGACTAGGACGATTGGAAAGGAGTACTCAGATGTAGATTTTTGAATGATTCCACTAGCTTCTAAATTAAGAATTTCCTTATTTAGTTTTTCCCTATAGCTAAGTGGGATAGAGTACGGCCTGCACTTGATAGGCTTCGAGTCCGAAAGAAGGATGGAGTGCTCGATTCTGTCCGTCCTACCTGGAATGTCGGAAAATATGTCCTTATATTCAGTCACTAATTCTATTATCTCTCGTCGTTGTTCATCTGTCAGTCCCGTTTCTAATCGTATGGCATCTAATGTAGCAGTCTTGTCCACAATTGGAACGGGTAGTTCCATCCCGTCGTCGTCTACCTGATTCAGTACGGTCGTGGTGCTAAGTGCGTTTTCTGTAATCTCACTAAGTGTAAGCATCTTGTCGGATTTGCCAGTCTCGCTAACTAGTGTAGTTGCGTTGTGTACGTCTGTCGTCTCATCCAAAGGTGTGGGTGCATTGTGTTCGTCTGTCTCTAATTCTGTCTCTTGTCGTGAAAAGTAGGGTTTCAACATGTTGATATGAAATATCTTTAAGTGTCCGTTTATCGATATTTCATAATCGACACCCGAAAGTTTTTGTATCACCTTGAAAGGCCCTTGCCATGAAGTTAACCTGTTATTACGTTTGTCAGGTAGTAATAGCAATACATCTTGACCAGGTTCAAGACTTATGGGTCTAGCCCTTTTGTCGGGATTGTGATTGAGGATATCTGCACTGTTCATTGGAGTGAGTCTATTCTTCTCCTCCCAGGCAGCTATTTCTTCATCTGTGCAGTGTCTTAATTGGGGTAGACACCCAAGAATTAACTCAGTACAAGGGTTGTCTAGTATTGCACATGTAAAGGTACCAGAAAGAAACGGGGTGTTTATACGGGCTCTTGCCAGAGGATAGGTTTCTATATTACCAGAAAATGTCCGGCATTTTACAGAGTCACCAGTATAATCCTTTGGATTAACAAGTTCCTTTTTCACACCAATAATAGAGCTCCCACTGTCAAGCAAACATCGGCATGGCTTCTCATTGACCATTGCAGAGTGAAACAATAGATTGCCTCTGGAGGCTATAGCTGCATTTGCATTCTCTACGGAGGATGTTACAATATGCCCACATGTAGGTTTGCCGTCTGCATGAAATTGGTGACATTGGTCACAATTGTCAAAGCTTAATACATCGTTCACACAACAAACATCTTCAGATTGCTTAAAAGGTAATACATTCTCGATATCACACTCAGTCTCACTACCACTATCAGAAGATGTATCAATCAAAATAGCATTGTTGGCCTTCATTCTTTGGCGGCCTAGGCACTTATTAGAATAGTGACCGTAGCTTGAACAGAAGAAGCATTTGACTGCACGCCTGTATGCAGTTCTTTTGTTTTGTTGCTTCCTAATGACCATCTCAAGATGTGTCGGATAGTTTGGTGATTTATCACACATAGAATAAGTGTCATGAAAAAGTTGACAGTAGACACATTTCGACACTTTCTTATCTTTCTTGTCGACTCTATGAAATGGTTTTCTATTACTCTGATAGTTTTTAGGTTGGTCCTTTACAAAAGAAACTATTTCAGAGTCGCTATTTGATGTCTTAAAAATATCTCTATTTGAGGAAAAATATGCAGAGCATTTCTTTTCAAATTGTTCTATGGTCTCAATGTCTGACTGCTGCAGGAATTTAGCGAAAGGAGATGGTATAGTGGATATGACTTTATCCATGGCTATTAAATTTTTAAGTTTGTCAAAATCTTTTCCTATTTTTGATGCACTAAGCCATCTATTTAGTACGCTTTGTACATTTGAGACACAATCGATAAAGGTTTCGCTTGGCTTAGGTTTTAAATTGGAAAACTGTACTTGATACCCAGGGGCATCAAGTAAGAAATGTTGCATTATCCTATCATGGATGTACTGATAGTTAGATCTAAGGTCAGTTGGTATAGATTCTATTACTTTAAGGGGATCACCACTCAGGTTTTTCATATAAATCATAGCCCACATATCGATTGGTACTTGGAGGTATTTTAGTTGATATTCGACATTTTCTGTCCAGGCTGATATAGAATCTTCTTTACAGAACGGTTTGATAATGTTTTTGTACTTATTGAATTTATTTTCTTCTTGCTGACTTTTTAGTTTTGTAGCAGAGATCTCTAAGTGTGAATCTACATCCATACCTTTCATCTTTAACTGTGTCTCTAATTCAACTTGTATTTGTTTTTCTTTCACTCTTGCCATTTCATCTATCTCTTTTTGCTTTAATTCTTTCTCTTGATCCAACTGTTTTTGCTTAATCTCCTTATCTTGTTCTAATTGTGTTGTAATTCTAATTCTTTTTGTTTAATCTCCTTATCCACTTGTGCCTCTTTGTGTTTTAGCTCAAATTCCTTTTGTTTTGTTATCTCAGCTAGTTCTACAATCTCCTTCTGGTGTTGTCTTTCTTGTTCTCCAATCTCCTTTTGATGTTGTCTTTCTCGTGCACGTTCATCTCTCTCCGCATCTTTTACTTCTTTAAATTTTTGGTCAGCATATTGCTCTAATTTCTTTCCTGTGTATTGTAATTCCTTGCCTGCTTTTATGAACTCAGCTAAAGTTGCCATGTTGTTGGGGGATTAGCTAGATTTGATAGGCACTTAAATATTTACTCACTTATTTATATTAGATATGTAATGTTTTTAAATCTCTGAGCCCAAAAAATTGTACTCTTAGTTTATAACCTGAAAAACAGATCACAAAAAATATGCTAATACATCACACGCTGAAAAAGAGATGCATTATTAATCATATTGCATGCAAAATCATTTGGGTATACTCATCTTAACTTTCCAGATCAATCATGTACACTCGTTTGGCACCTTAAGTTCACTCGTCTGGTAATACCACACCCAGCTTGAGTTATGCTTTTACCCAGCTGTTGTTCACCCTGGTTATCAAGAGCATCAACAATTAACCACTTGCAAACGATATATAAGTCTAGACAATTTTTACAATTACAAGCACCAGGAACATATAATGTGGTTTAATTAATATTAAATGTCACTGTCCTGTCTTCGTTCTAACGTATTATGCCTTCCCTATCTCTATCTGTTTAATCTATGGAAGTGATGTGCAGACTGCGTCTTATTTGCATAGCCAAAGTAGTGCCATCGCGACGGTAACAAATAAAGAAAATATGAAAATAATTAAATAAATGCTTGGAAATAAATATAAAAGTAATAATATTGTTCAAATAAATAAATATATTCAATAAATAACTATTATAAACAAATAATATTTGGTATAAGGCAAAGATTCAGGCGAGCAGCCGCTTTGCGATTTGTAAACAATCAGTCGCTGTACTGCAAATGGCGTACCGCAGCTGTTTGTCAGCCGCGACACGTCAGAGGCGCAGCGCTATTTTTAGCTTGGAGAAATCGATATTTTTCTCGGCACATTTTGTGTATCGCTCCGCCGTGAATCATATTTTACAAATACTCGTAAATAAATAAGTAATTATAGAAATAAATGTTACAAAACTATATTAATAATACTTACAAATGAGAAGAAAACATATTCATAAGCACAAAATGATTCACTAAGCACAAATAAACATAACTTGGTCACGATGGGCACAGCTCGCACTTTGCTCTGTCTGCACACGCCATTGTCACTAACGTAAATTAAACCCTGTGATTATCTAGCCGTAATACTAATTTAGAGCCGTGGGTGAGTGTTTTAGCTTGAACAATTGTCCAAGCCACACTTCTGACACCACTTTATCCTAGCCTGTCAGCAACCGCTTTCACAGGCATTCTAGGATACTTCTCTCGCACCACACAAAAGACTTGCTAGTCGTACGAGAGGAATTGGTTACACATTTTATTGCCACTGGCTCTTTGCACCACATCAATGTACAACAAACAGTCGCTAACAAATCACACAAGAATAAATGCACAGAACGTCCTATCACTAGTGGTTTCCTAACCCTAACGCTAATCTATCTACTAGGCTAACGTAACAAGCATCGCTAAGCGATGTTATCACTCTGAAGTCTGTGTCCCGTCTCATTCTACTCCGCGTGCTGTTTACACAGTACGCGGAAGGACTCAGGGCGCACTACGGCTTTTTGCGTGCGGCCTCATTTAGCACGCTCGAGTAGTGGCCTCTCTTGAGTTACACTCTAGATTCACGTTGCCGTGATCATGCCGTGACCAGAGTGCTAACTCTCTGGTTGACACCTCCGTGTCTCATGAGAGAACTATTTAATAGTTCCCCTTCCTATCACCTACCCTGCCCTCATGTAGGGGCACTGAGTTACCTCTAATCTACTGGAGGTAGACCACTCATTCAGAGTGGTCTTCCTCCTCTATATTTGAGTCTTTGACACTCTCATTCACACTCACTCACTTTCTCACTCAAACTACAGTAATGAACATAAGTTTAGATTATACATGATAAAATCAAATGGTATTTAACTTATAATATGACAGATGAGAATACACAAACATATGGATTCGCGTGTTACATAACATGCGTGTTACATGACATGCATCTGCTCAGCTCTCTCTCTCTCTCTCTCTCTCTCTCTCTCTCTCTCTCTCTCTCTCTCTCACTCTCTCTCTGTATTCTTTCATATACACACACTCACACGCATGAGTACGCTCACACACACACACACACACACACACACACACACACACACTCTCTCTCTCTCTTTCTCTCTCATTCACTCTCACACTCACTAATTCACTCTCCCGCTCACTCATTCACTCTCACGCACACTCATTCACTCTCACGCTCACTCATTCGCTCTCACGCTCACTCATTCACTCTCCCGCTCACTCATTCACTCTCCCGCTCACTCATTCACTCTCACGCTCAATCATTCACTCTCACGCTCACTCATTCACTCTCCCGCTCACTCATTCATTCTCCCGCTCACTCATTTACTCTCTCGCTCACTCATTCACTCTCCCGCTCACCCATTCACTCTCACGCTCACTCATTCTGTCTCTCCCGCTCACTCATTCACTCTCCCGCTCACTCATTCACTCTCCCGCTCACTCATTCACTCTCCCGCTCACTCATTCACTCTCCCGTTCAATCATTCACTCTCACTCATTCACTCTCACGCTCACTCATTCACTCTCACGCTCACTCATTCACTGTCTCGCTCAATCATTCACTCTGCCGCTTACTCATTCACTCTCACACTCACTCATTTACTCTCACGCTCACTCATTCACTCTCACGCTCAATCATTCACTCTCCCACTCACTGATTCCCTCTCACGCTCACTGATTCACTCTCACGCTCACTCATTCCTTCTCACGCTCACTCATTCACTCTCACTCATTCACTCTCACGCTCACTCATTCACTCTCACGCTCACTCATTCACTCTCACGCTCACTCATTCACTCTCACGCTCACTCATTCACTCTCACGCTCACTCATTCACTCTCCCGCTCAATCATTTACTCTCCCGCTCACTCTCATGCTCACTCATTCACTCTCCCGCTCACTCATTCACTCTCCCGCTCACTCATTCACCCTCCCGCTCACTCATTCACTCTCCCGCTCACTCATTCACTCTCCCGCTCACTTATTCACTCTCACGCTCACTCATTCACTCTCACGCTCACTCATTCACTCTCACTCATTCACTCACACACACAGACACTCTCACTCATTCACTCTCCCGCTCACTCATTCGCTCTCACGCTCACTCATTCACTCTCCCGCTCACTCATTCACCCTCACGCTCACTCATTCACTCTCACTCATTCACTCCCCCGCTCACTCATTCACTCTCACTCATTCACTCTCCCGCTCACTCATTCACTCTCACGCTCAATCATTCACTCTCCCGCTCACTCATTCAGTCTCACTCATTTACTCTCACGCTCACTCATTCACTCTCACTCATTCACTTTCACGCTCACTCATTCACTCTCACGCTCACTCATTCTGTCTCTCATTCACACTCACTCACTCTCTCACTCAAACTGCAGCAATGAACATAAGTTTAGATTATACATGATAAAATCAAATGGTATTTAACTTATAATATGACAGATGAGAATACACAAACATATGGATTCGCGTGTAACATAACATGCGTGTTACATGACATGCATCTGCTCAGCTCTCTCTCTCTCTCTCTCTCTCTCTCTCTCTCTCTCTCTCTGTATTCTTTCATATACACACACTCACACGCATGCGCGCGCTCACACACACACACACTAACACATCAACTCTCCCACTGTCTCACTCTCTAACACACAATCCTACACACACACACACACACTCACTCTCTCAATCACACTCTCTCACACATACACGTACACATGAACGCATGCACGCACGCACACACTCCCTCACTCACTCTCACACATACACGTACAAATGCATGCACTGACACATTCCCCCACCATTTCTCGCTCAATCACTCTCTCCACACACACGCATGCACACACGCATTCACTCTCTCCCTCTCTCTGACACTCTCTCTCTCTCTCTCTCTCTCTCTCTCTCTCTCTCTCGCTCCCACACGCACACACATATATAGTGAACAATTATAATGAACAATTATACTGAACAATTATACCAGTAAATGAATTATGGTGGCATATAGTCGGTATGGATTAAGTATTGAAAGAGGTTTCGGTTAAATGTGTAGGGACTCATTGGAGTTTTCAGATCTGGAGGCAGATGATTCCATAAGTGAGCACCAGAATAGGCAAAACATGTTTTGTATAGGTCCAATCTAGGCTTTGAGACATGTAACAAATTTAGGCGCTTGCTGTTCATTGCATTAGATTGAATCAGCGGCAGAAGATACTCTGGGGTATTTTGAGATATAATTTTATTCACTAATTTGGCTTTGTTGAAAAGGAAGCGCTTTTGTAGTGGTAGAAGTCTTAGATGACTGTACAAATTATTACTTTCAACGTGCTTTATGCCAGAAACCAGACGAATAGCGCGGTTTTGTAGAGAACATAGTCGTTTTAAATTAGATTTAGGGCAACCATCCCAAACTGTGGAACAGTAATCGAGATGTGATTGGATATAGCATGTATAGAATATTTTTCGTGTGCTTTCGTCCAGGAAGTGCTGAATTTTAGCAAGTTGGTAAACTTTTTGTGCTATTTTCTTGGTAAGAGCGTGAACATGAGAGCTCCAGTTCAAATGGCTGTCTATTAAAAGCCCTAGTGTTTTATGTTCAGTCACATTAACTATAGGTAACGTGCCCATGCGGAGTTCGAGCGGTGATCCAGTTATGGCTAATGTCTGTAGTTTTTGTCTGGTCGTTATTAGCATGGATTTGGTTTTGCCGATGTTAATTTGCATGCGGTTTTCATTGCTCCATCTAGTAAGATTATCAAGTTCCTTTTGTAAAGAATTCTCTAATTCACTACGGTTTTCTTGACTAGTATATATAGTACAGTCGTCAGCAAATAGATCACAAGTTGTATTGATATATAAAGGAAGATCATTAATATAAACTGCAAAAAGCAGCGGACCTAGTATTGAGCCCTGAGGCACACCAATATTAAGCTGTGTGGGTCTTGATAGACAGTTGTTGAAGGACACGACTTGTTGCCTGTCGGATAGAAATGACGTAATTATGTTCACCATGTTGGTGCTTGTCTTCATTTGCTTTAGTTTTCTAATTAAAATATCGTGATCTACCATATCAAAAGCTTTTTTAAAGTCTACAAACACCGCTCCACAAATTCTACCGTTGTTGATGTTTAAGTGCCAGTTATCGGTCATTTTTGTTAGAGCACTATGGCAAGAATATTTAGGTCGAAACCCAGATTGACTGTTAATTATTAGATCGTTGTTAATTAAATGGTGTAACGTTATTTTATGAATGTGTTTTTCTAGTGGTTTTGATAGCGACGATAATAAGGAAATAGGTCTATAATTACCCAAAACGCTATTATCGATTGAGCAATTTTTAATTAGCAGTATTGGAAAGATCAGGTTGTGTGACAGTTTATTCCATGCTCAGTCTTCGTAGACTTAGATGGATAGGACATCTTAGGAGGATGGATGATGGTAGAATACCAAAGGATATACTTTTTGGTGAATTACAGATGGGTAAGAGATCTCAGGGTCGGCCTCTACTACGATACAAAGATGTGTGTAAGCGGGACATGATTGATACAGGCATTGATAATGCACATTGGGAGCAAGTCGCCGCTGAACGTGTTGCATGGAGGGCAAATATCAGAAATGGAATAAAGTCAAAGGAGAAAATTATTGCAGAAAAGTCACACACCAAGCGTTTGAGACGTAAGATGGTGCATGATGGTGGAAATGACGACGTGTTCACATGCACCCACTGTGAACGGACATTTACAGCGCAAATTGGCCTTATCAGTCACACTCGCTACCGCCATAGTTAAAAGTTATTATGCCTTTTTAAAGCACAAACTATCGTCTGTCAAGACGGCAAGGTGCGAATGAGAGTATCCATCTACAGACAGGAGATACGTATGTCATGGATAGGATATAGACGTGACTAGAGTATCCATCTACAGACAGGAGATACGTATGCCATGGATAGGATATAGACGGGACTAGAGTATCCATCTACAGACAGGAGATACGTATGCCATGGATAGGATATAGACTGGACTAGAGTATCCATCTACAGACAGGAGATAAGTATGCCATGGATAGGATATAGACTGGACTAGAGTATCCATCTACAGACAGGAGATAAGTATGCCATGGATAGGATATAGACTGGACTAGAGTATCCATCTACAGACAGGAGATAAGTATGCCATGGATAGGATATAGACTGGACTAGAGTATCCATCTACAGACAGGAGATAAGTATGCCATGGATAGGATATAGACTGGACTAGAGTATCCATCTACAGACAGGAGATAAGTATGCCATGGATAGGATATAGACTGGACTAGAGTATCCATCTACAGACAGGAGATAAGTATGCCATGGATAGGATATAGACGGGACTAGAGTATCCATCTACAGACAGGAGATATGTATGCCATAGATAGGATGTAGACGGGACTAGAGTATCCATCTACAGACAGGAGATATGTATGCCATAGATAGGATATAGACGGGACTAGAGTATCCATCTACAGACAGGACATAAGGATGTAGACAGAACAATGTCCGTGAGTGACAGTGCAACCTTGAACTAAATGACCTGAGACCCCAGTCATTAACAGACGGGGTAAGGACAAGACGACTTCCAGAATACCGAGACATACGACCTAGCACGACTATTGCGGACCACACGGGGTCAAGTAGCACGTGACCACAAGACTGAGGAATAGGGAGATCAGACTGGACAGGACCGTGATAGAGGAAGGATGCGTGTAGTTTGGCGAGAGAATTTACTGGTTACCCGACATGAGAGCTTGCCATAGCTGAAAGAATGAGGCAGTGATTTGCCGATGCGCTGTGTGTGAAACTGAACTGCGTTACGAAAGCACGAATGCCTTTTGTGGCTGAGCATTCTATCGTAATTGTATTTGCATGGTATAATAATGAAATTAGAATGTATTCGTGTGCATAACGCGACTGTGTGCTTTGAAAAATAATATTAGTTTACATGCATTTTGTCTTGACACCTTTGTGTACGCATGTATTTACTGTCTCTGTCACACCCACGACAACGAGCAATAACCGAGACGTTGACACATATAGACCTCTGAAAGAGTTAATAACACGTACGGGTAGAGACTAGACAAAGTAAGAGTTAACGGCAGCCTAAGAATAGACTATATAATTGGACGGCGACTTGATAAGAGCGTGCCAAACACATCCGGAGAAGACACATAGGGCCAGCTGATCTAACACCCGTGTAAGAAGAAACCGATAGCCAAGGCAAGATGGGCGATGTCCATGGGAGTTGATGGGGGAAGTCTTCCTAGACGGACGCTGTGGACAGAAGATACAACAGGACAACGACGTAGACAATGTTGGAAACACGAGGGCGATTCACGGGAAAACTTTAACAGAAATTACAATAGCATTACCATTGTCTTGTAACCTGTCAATATTGTTGTTGAGGATGTTAAGAGTGCATGTGGCGTCTCGATGCAGACAAACACGATGACATCAGAACAGTTTAAAGATGGCTGCCCCATTTTTGAAATGCACCAAAGAGGAGCATCGTTCTGTTATCCGTGTTTTTGTTTTTGTTTTGTTTAAATGATTGAAGGGGTGAAACCTATAGAAATTCATCTGTGAATGAAGGTTCAGTATGGTGATGCATGCCTGTCAGTCCAGCAAGTGTATGAGTGGAGAAAGAAGTTTCACAACGGCGTGGCTTCTGTGACAGACTGTTCACTACCGGGCCAGCAACACCGAGAAGTGACCCCAGAGTAAAATGTTCTACAGGCATCCGAGCATTTTATCAACGACGCTTGAGGGCTTGCATTGAAAGCAGTGGTGACTACATCGAAAAATGATACATTTGTCCTTTACCTTCTCAGAATGTATTCACACAAACAGGTGTTAATTTTTCCATTGGAGAACCCTGGTAGCATGAATCGTGATAGGCGGTACAGTAGCCGACTGGATGAGGCGACCACTCCGCTGGAGAAGACTGAAATAACAATAACACCTTTTCTATTTGTTTCTTTTGTGGAAGTCAGCATGGCCGAATGGATAAGAGTGGCCAGTCTTAAACATCCGGTGTGCTGATGCCGAGGTTGTGGGGTCAACCCCTACACTAGTCAGTTGGAATAAAATTTTCACTTCTCATGTTTGACCTGGGGACGTACTTTACGCGTACCCCTGAAGTCGGAGTGGGTTCGTCTAATGGTACTCTGGAACGCTAATTCACATAAAAAAATAAGTGCAGTGCACTAGAAGTATTAGCACGTGTTTGGACTAGGCTTGAGTTCAAAGCGAGCAAACCATAGCAAAATAAGTTTGTTCCCTATGATAAGAGAGTGAATCCACAGACTGCCCTCTTGGGAGGCAGTAGTTTATGTGTGCATCTCCCCACATACAGAGCAACAGCTGCCAGGCCTGGGAGTGTTTGAGAACATCTCTGCACAACTTTGTGTTGTGCGAGAGTACTAAATGTCTTCCCTGATCTATTTCTAGCTCACCTAATCCCGAGGTAGTCTCCGTGGCGAAGTGGCCAAACTATCTGACTCGGACTCCAAAGGTTGTGGGTTTGATTCCGGGCCGCGCCCTCAGGCTCACGAGTGCATTATTTCGGAGACTCCTGAGGGTCGTCGCTAGAGCTACAGAGTTCGTGCTTTGTGCGACGCTTTCCGCGCTGCGGAAAGAGACTGAGCCATATGGGATAAAAACCCGGTGCAATGAAGTCGACCCTGTCGACATTTAAGCAACTTTTGTTTTTCTAATCCCGCTATCTCGCACGCCTATAGCTTCCTGAGTGGTTTACTAGTTTTGTTCGCTTTCGTTCGTTTCTGTTATAGGCTACATGGCTACTTAGTATATTCTCTTTTAACTCGAATTCTCTTTTAACTCGTATTCTCTTATAACTCTTATTCTCTTTTATCTCGTATTCTCTTATAACCCTTATTCTCTTGAGTTGTGTTGAGTCAAGAACCGACATCACAGTACTATGGACTTTCCTATACTTGCTCCCTCTTCACCTTCAACAGCCAGCGAGGAGTCTGAATGCAAATGGAAAGGGAAAAGCTACTCCCCAAGCAGGCTGGGAACAGTTACCGGCCAAGGAAAGAAACACGATCAAACATAGAGAATCTGATTTTGATCATTAAGAGGGGCCCAGAATAGACGGGAAACAACAAGTCAATATAGTTGAATATAAGAAAAAGAGTACTGAAATGTTACATAGAACCTGTCTTGTTGTATGGCCGCGAATCATGGAACGTGAACGAACAGATTAAGAAGTGCTTGGAGACATGGAGATGTGATTTCTGAGGAGAACGTTGGCGAACAACTCGGACTGACACAGCAACTGATGGGGAACACCTCGGACTGACACAGCAACTGATGGCGAACACCTCGGACTGACACAGCAACTGATGGCGAACACCTCGGACTGACACAGCAACTGATGGCGAACACCTCGGACTGACACAGCAACTGATGGCGAACACCTCGGACTGACACAGCAACTGATGGCGAACACCTCGGACTGACACATCAACTGATGGCGAGTGTCCGGAAACGGCTAAAGAGAGTTGAACATTGTATAGACATATAAGGAAGAGAAAAATAGTGATAGTTGATTGTGTGATGTGCAGAGAGACATGGGAGAAGATCGTGATGACTGGACAGATCGGAGGTAGGAGAGAAGACACACCGAGAGACGTGATGCTAAATGGGCGGAGACGATGGCATGGCGGAGCGCCATCAATAGGATTAATCCTGGACACCAGAGACCCTGACTTGTGGAGATGCACGAAATCAAGTTAGCAGAGAACCTGATGGTGATGATAGTGATGGGCCAGATACTTTGCTTTTCTTCTTCTTCTTTCGCCCGTTATTCCTCATTCGCCCAAAGGCTCAAATCAATTCACTCCAAACACGACTATACTTGGTACCCCATTCAGCTCCGCCCATGCCCTTCCCATATTATTAACTTATGTCTCTAATTCTCATTTGTGTATGTTTTAAAGTCGATCTCTATTTCTTTGTACCGTGGATTCCAGACAACAGTCTTTCCGTTTGTACTGTTCTCAGATGTTCTCAATGTATGTCCTAACCAGCGCCATAGTCATCTCCTCACATCTTGGGTTACTGGTATGTGTCAAGTTTTCTCCATGAACTCTACACTGGTGATTCAGTCATACGATTTTATCCTTCTATTTGCTCAGACACAATGTAATGAATATGTGTAGTTTATTAGTAATAGTTTTCGTCATTATTCGTGTTTCTGACCCAATTAGTAGTGCTGATGTCACGTTAGAATTGAATATGGTAAAACGAATTCTCCGTATTCCATAGTTGTGCGTTCACGTGGATGTAAGACCTAGCTAATGATCCGTATCCCATAGTTGTGGGTTCACGTGGATGTAAGACCTGGCTAATTTCCCGAATTCCATAGTTGTGGGTTTACATGGATGTAAGACCTAGCTAATGTCCCTTATCCCATACTTGTGGGTTCACGTGGATGTAAGACCTGGCTAATATCCCGTATCCCATACTTGTGGGTTCACGTGGATGTAAGACCTGGCTAATATCCCGTATCCCATACTTGTGGGTTCACGTGGATGTAAGACATGGCTAATGTCCCGTATCCCATACTTGTGGGTTCACGTGGATGAAAGACCTGGCTAATGTCCCGTATCCTATACTTGTGGGTTCACGTGGATGTAAGACCTGGCTAATGTCCCGTATCCCATACTTGTGGGTTCACGTGGATGTAAAACCTGGCTAATGTCCCGTATCCCATACTTGTGGGTTCACGTGGATGTAAGACCTGGCTAATGTCCCGTATCCCATAGTTATGCGTTCACGTGGATGTAAGACCTGGCTATTGTCCCGTATCCCATACTTGTGGGTTCACGTGGATGTAAGACCTGGCTAATATCCCGTATCCCATACTTGTGGGTTCACGTGGATGTAAGACCTGGCTAATGTTCCGTATCCCATACTTGTGGGTTCACGTGGATGTAAGACCTGGCTAATGTCCCGTATCCCATACTTGTGGGTTCACGTGGATGTAAAACCTGGCTTTTGTCCCGTATCCTATACTTGTGGGTTCACGTGGATGTAAGACCTGGCTAATGTCCCGTATCCCATACTTGTGGGTTCACGTGGATGTAAAACCTGGCTAATGTCCCGTATCCCATACTTGTGGGTTCACGTGGATGTAAAACCTGGCTAATGTCCCGTATCCCATACTTGTGGGTTCACGTGGATGTAAGACCTGGCTAATGGAGGCAGTGTCCTTATATGGAGGTGACAGGTTCGAATCCCGGTCGATAACTATAACTTTCAATATTTATGTTGTATAGTGCGCTCTCTAGTCCCTACTTCTGTCTTCTGCTTCTGTGAGCTCCAAGTAATACATGTGTGTTTATTTGTGAATTGAACATTCTAAGTTTGGTGCTAAGTTTAATTTCTTGCTCAACGTTTAATGTGAAAACGTGGTAGTTAGCAATGGAGAATGAACGAAGTCAAGATTGTTTCAGGCAACAAATTGCATCACATCGATCATTCGATGACAGGTTATGCGAGGCATTTAAGAACTTTTAATACAGGTAACACAACATTTCAATATTACTTGATACAATCTTTGATGTCAATCCGGTTAGGTAATTCAGACTCGAATGGAAGTTTATAAAATTGGCGAATAAAATTATATCATATTTTGGATCGTGTATTAACTGTGTAGAAGAGGTGAGTTAATACGGGGTCTGGTCTGGTCTGGTCTGGTCTGGTCTGGTCTGGTCTGGTCTGGTCTGGTCTGGTCTGGTCTGGTCTGGTCTGGTCTGGTCTGGTCTGGTCTGGTCTGGTCTGGTCTGGTCTGGTCTGGTCTGGTCTGGTCTGGTCTGGTCTGGTCTGGTCTGGTCTGGTCTGGTCTGGTCTGGTCTGGTCTGGTCTGGTCTGGTCTGGTCTGGTCTGGTCTGGTCTGGTCTGGTCTGGTCTGGTCTGGTCTGGTCTGGTCTGGTCTGGTCTGGTCTGGTCTGGTCTGGTCTGGTCTGGTCTGGTCTGGTCTGGTCTGGTCTGGTCTGGTCTGGTCTGGTCTGGTCTGGTCTGGTCTGGTCTGGTCTGGTCTGGTCTGGTCTGGTCTGGTCTGGTCTGGTCTGGTCTGGTCTGGTCTGGTCTGGTCTGGTCTGGTCTGGTCTGGTCTGGTCTGGTCTGGTCTGGTCTGGTCTGGTCTGGTCTGGTCTGGTCTGGTCTGGTCTGGTCTGGTCTGGTCTGGTCTGGTCTGGTCTGGTCTGGTCTGGTCTGGTCTGGTCTGGTCTGGTCTGGTCTGGTCTGGTCTGGTCTGGTCTGGTCTGGTCTGGTCTGGTCTGGTCTGGTCTGGTCTGGTCTGGTCTGGTCTGGTCTGGTCTGGTCTGGTCTGGTCTGGTCTGGTCTGGTCTGGTCTGGTCTGGTCTGGTCTGGTCTGGTCTGGTCTGGTCTGGTCTGGTCTGGTCTGGTCTGGTCTGGTCTGGTCTGGTCTGGTCTGGTCTGGTCTGGTCTGGTCTGGTCTGGTCTGGTCTGGTCTGGTCTGGTCTGGTCTGGTCTGGTCTGGTCTGGTCTGGTCTGGTCTGGTCTGGTCTGGTCTGGTCTGGTCTGGTCTGGTCTGGTCTGGTCTGGTCTGGTCTGGTCTGGTCTGGTCTGGTCTGGTCTGGTCTGGTCTGGTCTGGTCTGGTCTGGTCTGGTCTGGTCTGGTCTGGTCTGGTCTGGTCTGGTCTGGTCTGGTCTGGTCTGGTCTGGTCTGGTCTGGTCTGGTCTGGTCTGGTCTGGTCTGGTCTGGTCTGGTCTGGTCTGGTCTGGTCTGGTCTGGTCTGGTCTGGTCTGGTCTGGTCTGGTCTGGTCTGGTCTGGTCTGGTCTGGTCTGGTCTGGTCTGGTCTGGTCTGGTCTGGTCTGGTCTGGTCTGGTCTGGTCTGGTCTGGTCTGGTCTGGTCTGGTCTGGTCTGGTCTGGTCTGGTCTGGTCTGGTCTGGTCTGGTCTGGTCTGGTCTGGTCTGGTCTGGTCTGGTCTGGTCTGGTCTGGTCTGGTCTGGTCTGGTCTGGTCTGGTCTGGTCTGGTCTGGTCTGGTCTGGTCTGGTCTGGTCTGGTCTGGTCTGGTCTGGTCTGGTCTGGTCTGGTCTGGTCTGGTCTGGTCTGGTCTGGTCTGGTCTGGTCTGGTCTGGTCTGGTCTGGTCTGGTCTGGTCTGGTCTGGTCTGGTCTGGTCTGGTCTGGTCTGGTCTGGTCTGGTCTGGTCTGGTCTGGTCTGGATGGTCATTGGATGGACCGTTCGCGAACGTATAAATAATATACAGACAGACATACATTGCATTATATATATATATATATATATATATATATATATATATATATATATATATATATATATATATATACACATGTCTGCTACCATATTAACAACTCTAGGTCAGCATGGCCGAATGGATAAGAATGCGTGTTCTCAAACATCTGGTGTGTGGAGGGTTTAACCCCTACACTGGGCAGTTTGACTGAAATTTTGACCTATCGTCCTTGACTTGGGGACGTAAATTACAAGTACCTCTGAAGTCAGAGTGGGTTCGCCTGACGTCGAGGGTCACTGTTAATATGGAAAGCTAATCCACACGCAAAATTTAGCCCATCACTACTAGAAATAGTGTGTCTGGACTATGCTTGAGTTCAAAGGGAGTTAGCGAAAATAAATATTAACAACTTGTAAGTTGTAACTGCCACACACCCATACTTGGCATTTTCTGTCATCCATGTTTATTTGGTCCAAACCTGCTTCCTGCTTGGCACTGAGTCTGTTCATGTAACTGCCACACACCCATACTTGGCATTTTCTGTCATCCATGTTTATTTGGTCCAAACCTGCTTCCTGCTTGGCACTGAGTCTGTTCATGTAACTGCCACACACCCATACTTGGCATTTTCTGTCATCCATGTTTATTTGGTCCAAACCTGCTTCCTGCTTGGCACTGAGTCTGTTCATGTAACTGCCACACACCCATACTTGGCATTTTCTGTCATCCATGTTTATGTGGTCCAAACCTTCTTCCTGCTTGGCACTGAGTCTGTTCATGTAACTGCGACACACCCATACTTGGCATTTTCTGTCATCCATGTTTATTTGGTCCAAACCTGCTTCCTGCTTGGTACTGAGTCTGTTCATGTAACTGCCGGTTGAGATTTTATCCTGAAGCTCTGGGGTTGAGCCGTACACAAAATGAGCACCCGAGGCTCCTCAGAGCGGGAGAATGGCGAAATATGTACCTGGTCACCCCATGGCACAACCTCATGAGATTTAATAGATGTGATGATAGACTACATGGCATCATTACTGGACCATCTCCTGTAGGGCTATTTTGTCTATAATCATCATCACGTGCCATGCCAATAAGCCCGGAGAGACTTGGATCAGGTCTACGCTCTTGTCCCAATTACCCCATGTGACCAACCCATTCAGATATTTATCTCTTGTCTTTTGCTTTTTTTCCCGTCCAATTTGCCACTTGTTTCTAAGTTGTCAAGTTTTTTTCCCCCACCTTAAACAGATCTACTTGTCTTAGGACATTTATAAACATAAAGTGGTGTTTAAAATAAAAAGAACACGAACACCGTCACGCCATATGAAGTGACGTGTCGTATTTTGAACACGTCAATTCAGGTGACGTGAAAATATAGTAATACTTTATTTTATATTTTCAACATTCACAGAGTAAAACATCTTCACAATACTGGTATTTACATTGCAACATTTCAAGTCATAGACCATTCATAATTACTGATAATATGCATTATGTCAAGGGGAAATAATTATTCATTGAAATTTTCGGACAGCAACCCAGTAATTATTATATACCTCTCTATGGCCAACTGTGGTAGGGTAGAGGCTAGACTGTCACCTGCTGGCCCAGTGGTGATCGGTTCAATCTGTGTTGTGGTGGATTTGAAGTTTTAAACTTGACCTGGATTCCCAGGTAGACTGAGCCCAAAATGGACACCAGGAAATGCCTTGGGAAGTAGAGGCAGCCAGCGTAAGACTGACCACATCAGGCACCATGTGATTGGTCTATGCAATTATAGGTGGCACTAAATGCCCAATGTGCCATAGGGTGGGTAAAATGCTTCTTTACTGACTGTCTTTGTGTCTTGTTGTCTCTCTCAACTCTCCATCTGTCTATCAATGTCTCTGCTTTGTTGTGTTTTTGTTTTCTCTCAGTTGAAATACACAAAGTGTAAATTGTTGACATTTCTAGTTTTACAACAGTTTAACCTATTTAATTTCTCTTTTCTATATATATATGTATATGAAATACATTGTTTATCACAAAACAACTGCTATGAAATAATGTAATAGGTTCATACAATTTGAATTCAAAACTGTTTAAACAAGGCAATGTTTTATATCATACAATACAGATTTGTTTTTTGCTTTTAACTCAAGCTTAGTCCATACATACTAATTCTAGTAGTGCTGGACTGAATTTTGCGTGTGGATTAGCCTTCCCTTTTAACAGTGTCCCTCGCCATCAGGCTTCAGAGCTACTTGTAATTTACGTCCCAAAATCAAGGACGAGTGGTCAACATTCTAGTCCAAATGGTGTAGGAGTTGAACCCCTTACCCCGGCATCAGCACATCAGCACACAGGATGTTTAAGAACATGATTCTTATCCATACGACCATGCTGACCTCCCAATGAAGATATGGAATGGACGATGGTAATTGGAGCAAAGCTGAACAAGATCTACGAGCATAGGGAATTCGCTGTAGCCTTTCTAGGGGAGATAATCAGCGGTGACCATCGTTAATCTTTCAGGGTGTGGGTTATAATATTTCCCAAGAATATTCTCTTGTAACATGAAGATCAGAACGACACAAGCATTGAAACCTCTACTTTCAACCACGCTGTAGAACAATTGTTCTCATCCTTTTTTGACCCATGCACACTTTCACCATTTGTTAGAATGTCATTCCCCCCTTTCCAGCCAACGAAAGAAGAATACTTCCCTCCTTTTCAAAATTGATAGCCTCAAAAGATATATTCAAAAACGCACCAAATTAATCATATTACAATAAACAAACAAAACGTCAAAGAATTGTCACTTACAACACGACACCAGAATGCCAGAAAATTATGCTTTATCAAACAAAACGCTCAATAGAAAACCAGGATATTGTGTCTGAAGCCATTTTGAGTCTGCCAATTTGTGGTCTGAATTCTCTCCCCCCAACCCCCATGGACACCCTAATATTCCTCCCTGGGGGGAATTCCCCATTGGTTGAGAACCACGCTGAAGAAGATCAGTAATAGGGGAGATAACCAGCAGGGAAAGTGTGGGATTCTGGCTTGGTACTTCAACAAGGCTTTCGTCCGGCACTGACGTCTGAGCCCATGACTTGCAACAGCGAGGCTACTATATCCCAGGCTTCCGTCAAGGACAGCACTACCCTGTAGTGCTGCTATTGCTTGATGGTTGGTGATCAAGGCAGGAGCTGACTCGTTTCGGCTATCTTTCCCCTCCATGTTCGTTTCGCTGGCCTGCAGGACTGTCAGACTTAAACATGACACTGTAGTTGTGCTGTTCCCGCCTGACGTCATGCCGCCATAGATACAGTGTGCAAGATGCCTGTTTATCTGATGCTTCCTGCAGGTTCGCCGAGACAAGGAGTTTGAGTCTGCCGTACCATAAGCCCCTACTCCAGCCAGTCCCAGACCATAAACCAATACTTTTAACGAAAGCCCGGGCTATAGCATCCTATAAAAACAGCTGCAAGTAAAGACAGCGGACGTGAGAACTCACATCTGCTGTATATGCCCAGGAGTGAGGCAGCCGATATCCATCAGCGGCAAAAGTTGCCAAGCCAGGTGGACAAGGACTGAAAATAATTTCGTAGAGTTTGTTTATGCAGTGATCCCTGTAGATACTAAATCTACTTTAAACTTATTCCTTTGTCAGTTTATATTTTTTGTATTTTTAAGTACAAATAGTTTTTCAGTCTATTAAACATTCAAATGTACATGTCAACTATTAGATATGGAAATCAGACAATGACAACGGACATGAATATAAAGCAATTTTGTATAAATAACCACATCTACTTGATCAGGCTTAACATTAATACCAAGCCAGGAGGACGGGAGGTAGCCAATTGTTTTAAATCGAATTGTAAAGATATTAATCGATAATAGTCTCTATGTTCTTCTTCTTTAGTTCACTTGGAATTTGTCTATATCTGCAATGCTGTCTCCTGTATGAATTTCATTGTCTCTTTCAGTTCACACAGCGGTCCATAGAGTTCACTTCCACTGTTGTTTCTCTAGGCCAGAAGGTTTGGGCAGTCTTGGAGTATAAATTCTACTGAGCCAATCCACACCTGCACATGACTGATTCGTCAGTCTTGAATTGTGTAGACCTATCGTATTCACCTTTGCTCCCAGGTCGACCAAGCCTAAAATGAAATGAAAAATAAAAATAAAAAGAGTTTTAACAGACTCAGTGCCAACCAAAAAGTAGGTGTACACCAAACAAAAATGGCGGACAATGGGAAGTAGGGGAGGGGTGTGTCACAGTTATGGCGGACAATGGGAAGTAGGGGAGGGGTGTGTCACAGTTATGGCGGACAATGGGAAGTAGGGGAGGGGTGTGTCACAGTTATGGCGGACAATGGGAAGTAGGGGAGGGGTGTGTCATAGTTATGGCGGACAATGGGAAGTAGGGGAGGGGTGTGTCACAGTTATAGCGGACAATGGGAAGTAGGGGAGGGGTGTGTCACAGTTATGGCGGACAATGGGAAGTAGGGGAGGGGTGTGTCACAGTTATGGCGGACAATGGGAAGTAGGGGAGGGGTGTGTCACAGTTATGACCTAAAGGGTGTTAATATGATAGTGGATATGTTGTATTGTATATCAAATTAAAGGGGTTACACACGGAAAGCTACAGTATACACGTCCACGGCAGATACGGGAAGTCGCTTAATACGATTAATCATCCCATGGCACTTAATAAGTTAAATACAGAAGCCACAACGACGATATAACATTTCAGCACTCTCTGTCTGACATTCAGCTATAGTGACGTATTGCACAAGACATGCTTTCATTTTATTTTTGAAATTCAGCATCTACACAATCTATCTCTAAATTAAACAGCTTTCTTTGGTCATGTGATGAGAAGAAAGGCTTTGGAGAACGTTGTGACGACTGGAAAGATCAAGGGGTAGAAAGGCAGACCAAGATAAATGACGCTGGATGGATTGAAACAGTGGCACAGAGGAATATCAGCGGAGTTGATCCAGAACACCAAAGACCGACATCTGTGGAGAGACATGAACGCCCACACCATCTGGCAGGGCACTTGATGATGATGACCTGCTCTAAATTTCTGTCATGCATTTTCATCTGACGTTATAATTACACCAAACCTACAGCATTTAATTAGAACGTTAAATTAGTACTACTGTATGGATCAGAAACATGGTGGGGGGGGGGGATGAAGGAGACTAAAACAATTACCAATAACTCATTCATTCAGTAGCATGCCCTTTGCAGAACCTCGCTCCCATAACAACCTTCTGGAAAACCTCTCGATCATAAGCAAGATGTCCCGCGCCTGATGCACCCATCTGGAGATCATCGACCACATCCTGTACCTATCTTCTCTTTGGCCTTACTCTTCCTCTCTTCCCAGGCATGTACCCCTCCATTATTGTCATCTCCACACTTTCGTGACGCTTCAAGTGACCACAATATTTCAGTTTTCTTTGTTTTATCGTCTTTAATAGCCAACCTTCTTTAATATTCAGCTCTTGAAGTATGGATGCATTTGTTCTTTTCTTTATCCAAGATATTCTTAGAACTCGTCTATAACATTTATATTCAAAGGCATTCATGTGCTTTTCAGTTTGGTTATTATTAAGTGCCCAGGTCTCACAGGCGTATGTTGCATGCAATAGGAAAGATGCACGCTCTTAAAAGTCTAATTTTTGTATTTCTATCTGTCCCACTCCACCATTTATTCAGTTGTTTTTGTCTTTGAAGAGCAATTGATATTCGTCTTTTAATTGCTTTCATTGTGTCACCATTGTTGGTAATCAATGACCCAATGTATTCAAAATTTTCCATCACCTCCAATCTTTCCTCATTAACATTTGTTTCTTTTCCCATGGTTTTTGATAGTTAAGAAATAGGTTGTGATTTTCACTATTCAGGTAGGTTGAGGTTGTTAGGTTTTCTATACCATTCTGTGTTATGGATAGCAATACTGTATCATCAGAATACCGAATCTCTGGTATGTCATGACCACCGATATTTAGGGCATCATATTGCTCCCTGTTTATACAGAAGGGAAGAAGAAACAAATGAATAATAAGGGGAGGAGATGAGCGGTGCTGTATGGCTCTCCCAGAGTTCCTTCACCACATCTGCCATATCATGCATCGCAGGAATCCATATAGCAAAAGAAACAGGAGGAAGATCTAAACCACACGGAGAAGGGAAGAAGAAACAGATGAATAATACTGTGAGGATATGGGCGGGGCTGTATGGGGTGGCTAGGGATGAGGGGGCTGGGAGAGATATGGTTGAGGGTCTATGATTCAATGGGGGGATAACGGGGGAAAGATACCCACCCACAGACACACACAAATATATATTAATAAGAGGTATGTGCATATCAAATACTGATAAAATAAACACCGCCCGCTTCCATACAGTATAAGAGACGACACCCAACGTGTCAGTAACTTGTTGTGTAGTTTGTATTACACACGAGGAGCAATTTGTTGATTCTAAAAGAAACTCAGTGCCCAGCACACTTGCCTGCCGGCCTAGTGGCCGTGTGCTGGAGTCCCCACCGAGGCGGGACTTATTTTAACTGATTCAGTGCTAAACAAAAGGTGAGTTTGGGCCAGGCATGGTGCACAATCATGTGAACAAGTATTCTAATGTTAATTTCTGTTCACTGAGGATTGAAATTGTGGGAGATACCGCGAAACAAAACAAATAACGCAATTACCCTAGTACGGCGACATATCGTCCATCTGTCCAAATAGGAGATCACATTTCACGATGTATTATCCTTAAGCACTGAAACAGTTAACGTTACTTAAATTATTCTAAGAAATAGTTATTATAAGGCATTTACCTGTTTCCAGAAGTTCAACCGGAGATGAGATGACAGGAACAACTGCTCCATACAGACTTTCCCACGACGAAGATATTTCACTTCAGCTTCAAATATAAATCAGTTCCTGTCCTTCTCCATAACCTGGTCTGAAGTTCATTGGGAGGCCGCGATAGAAGCGTTTGTAGCGAAAGTCATTCACTGTCACTTACTAACTTCCTTTCCTTTAATGCAACAAAATTATAATCTTCACAATTTTCTTCACAACTTCACCAATAAGAAACTACACATTAACTTCACAATTTTTAGAATATCCAGTAACACTCAATTCAGTGTTCGTCGATCCCGGAATCATTTTAAATCTAAAACTGCGATCTAATTTCGGCAAACTCCAAAATCCTAGATTACTTGAAAAGACACTAGCAGAATCAATTGTTCGACAGCCGTAATGTATTGGTTACAACAGCCCAAAATTGCCGGAACAGTTAACGGCAAATATAGTTCTGTAAACTTTTAAAACAGACGTCAAAATATATTTCTGTAAACTTGTAAACCAGACATATCACAACTTGAGTCCAGTGTATGAAAACATGCGCACATTCTGAGCCACAAGGAATATTCTGAACCCCAGAAGAATGACTTAGCTCAAGTGACTTGTGTTCTACGTTGTACCCTGCCCACTGTTTACATACCTGTTCACTCATGACTGCTAGCTGCATTTTGATTTGCTGGCTTCTTTACAACATATCCAGGACCTAAACATTACTCACAGATGGGGAAATCTGTTGTTTTGTTTTGACATGGTTATTATGGCAAACTAAATAGAGTAAGTTAGTCAAGTAAACAACATCTTTGATAGCCTCAGTAACATTGGGTATATGGTGCTACACCCATATTTGGGCACTGGGTGGCTGGTGTGGTCAGTATCACATCGGTCGCCTGTACTGTGTTAGGCTGGGTCCACCTGGGAACCCACGTCAATTAGAAACATGTCGAACCAGTCCCGATGGGGATCGAACCCGTGACGACCGACTTGGCAGGCGTCTGCCAGTGAAACAGAGGGAGACGGAGCAACACAGGGAGAAGAGAATTAGAGACAGAGATGGATGATATGGAGACGACAATGTATCGTGAAGAGAAAATCAGAAATGGTGACATCAGGATTAAAGTGGGGGTTATAGCAGCGCTAGATTTCATTAGAAAACAGCAAGTTAAATGGGTTGGCCATATAATTAGAGTACCATCTAACAGTACACCACAATAAGCAATAATGAACAGACCAAATGGAAGCAGATGAAGAAGTCGGCCACGTTAAACCACGGACAGAAGAAATAACATGGTCCATAGGAATATCGATACATGGAACCCATAAACGGGCACTCTTCCGCTGTTTATACTTCACCTCGACACCGCAAGGTACAAGAGGAACAAGATGAGATGATGATGATAAGGACGGGATTGCAGGAGATAGTAAAAGATAGGCTTGGCGTGAGACTCCACACAAAACACTTCTTCTCTTCCTCTATTTGCTCCAGTGAAGTGTGTGTGTGTGTGTGTGCGTGTGTTTGTGTGTGTGTGTGTAGGGGGGCAAGAAAAAATTGGGGGGGGGGGAGAAGGAATAAAAGGGAGAGGGGATAGAAGTAAAGATCTTTTATGCAGTCTTTCAAATGCTCTTTGTAAGCTGATATTCATTCTAAGATTGTTTTCATAACATCATTCCAACTCTTTACGTGGTCTTCACCCTTGCTCTGTATATCCATCATATTTCTTCAATGTGGCTCTTTGTGGCAGATGGTACCACGGCATTATTATGAGGTGGCCAAGTCATTTAATCTGAAGTTCTTTAATGAAGTGCATGACTGGTTGCAGACCTAGTGGTCTTCTAATGTCCTCACTCGTAATTCTATCTCTCACAGTTACTCCCGTAGATAAACTAAAGATAGAAGATACTGTTGAATGTAATTGTGGGATGGTAAAATGACACCTAAACATTTGCTGCAGGAATGTCCAACATATGCAGGACAGAGAAAACCACATTGGCCAAAACACTCTCCATGGAGATGTCAACAAGCGCATCATCATCATCATCATCATCATCATCATCATCATCATCATCATCATCATCATCATTATCATCATCATCATTATCATCATCATCATCATCATCATCATCATCCTAGTGACACCATAATCTCTGTCTTCTTACAATTTAATTCTAACACGAGTCAACAAGCTCTAAACCTGAAGATGTACGAAGAAATATAAAGAAAGTTGAGGATACATGGCCCACTACTGGATAAAGTGAAGAAGAAAAAAAAGTAAGCTTGTTATTAATCGCCCGATTTTGCCATTGATAATATTCTTCTTCTTATAGTTCATGCCGCGTGACGTTTGGTGATCATGTTAGTGATCATGTCTGTCCACAGCCTTCTGTCTCTTGTGCTGCCAATCTTCGTATAGTCCATGCCGTGTGGCGTTGGTGATCATGTCTGTCCACAGCCTTCTGTCTCTTGTGCTGCCAATCTTCGTATAGTCCATGCCGTGTGGCGTTGGTGATCATGTCTGTCCACAGCCTTCTGTCTCTTGTGCTGCAAATCTTCGTATAGTCCATGCCTTGTGGCGTTGGTGATCATGCGTGTCCATAGCCTTCTGTCTCATGTGCTGCAAATCTTCGTATAGTCCATGCCGTGTGGCGTTGGTGATCATGCGTGTCCACAGCCTTCTGTCTCATGTCCTGCAAATCTTCGTATAGTCCATGCCGTGTGGCGTTGGTGATCATGCGTGTCCACAGCCTTCTGTCTCATGTCCTGCAAATCTTCGTATAGTCCATGCCGTGTGGCGTTGGTGATCATGCGTGTCCACAGCCTTCTGTCTCATGTGCTGCCAATCTTTTTATAGCCCATGCCGTGTGGCGTTGGTGATCATGCGTGTCCACAGCCTTCTGTCTCATGTGCTGCCAATCTTTTTATAGTCCATGCCGTGTGGCGTTGGTGATCATGCGTGTCCACAGCCTTCTGTCTCATGTGCTGCCAATCTTTTTATAGCCCATGCCGTGTGGCGTTGGTGATCATGCGTGTCCACAGCCTTCTGTCTCATGTGCTGCCAATCTTTTTATAGCCCATGCCGTGTGGCGTTGGTGATCATGCGTGTCAACAGCCTTCTGTCTCATGTGCTGCCAATCTTCTTATAGTCCATGCCGTGTGGCGTTGGTGATCATGTGTGTCCACAGCCTTCTGTCTCATGTGCTGCCAATCTTCTTATAGTCCACACCTTATCTTATAGGTCTTCCTTTTTTGACCCATGCACACTTTCACCATTTGTTAGAATGTCATTCCCCCCTTTCCAGCCAACGAAAGAAGAATACTTCCCTCCTTTTCAAAATTGATAGCCTCAAAAGATATATTCAAAAACGCACCAAATTAATCATATTACAATAAACAAACAAAACGTCAAAGAATTGTCACTTACAACACGACACCAGAATGCCAGAAAATTATGCTTTATCAAACAAAACGCTCAATAGAAAACCAGGATATTGTGTCTGAAGCCATTTTGAGTCTGCCAATTTGTGGTCTGAATTCTCTCCCCCCAACCCCCATGGACACCCTAATATTCCTCCCTGGGGGGAATTCCCCATTGGTTGAGAACCACGCTGAAGAAGATCAGTAATAGGGGAGATAACCAGCAGGGAAAGTGTGGGATTCTGGCTTGGTACTTCAACAAGGCTTTCGTCCGGCACTGACGTCTGAGCCCATGACTTGCAACAGCGAGGCTACTATATCCCAGGCTTCCGTCAAGGACAGCACTACCCTGTAGTGCTGCTATTGCTTGATGGTTGGTGATCAAGGCAGGAGCTGACTCGTTTCGGCTATCTTTCCCCTCCATGTTCGTTTCGCTGGCCTGCAGGACTGTCAGACTTAAACATGACACTGTAGTTGTGCTGTTCCCGCCTGACGTCATGCCGCCATAGATACAGTGTGCAAGATGCCTGTTTATCTGATGCTTCCTGCAGGTTCGCCGAGACAAGGAGTTTGAGTCTGCCGTACCATAAGCCCCTACTCCAGCCAGTCCCAGACCATAAACCAATACTTTTAACGAAAGCCCGGGCTATAGCATCCTATAAAAACAGCTGCAAGTAAAGACAGCGGACGTGAGAACTCACATCTGCTGTATATGCCCAGGAGTGAGGCAGCCGATATCCATCAGCGGCAAAAGTTGCCAAGCCAGGTGGACAAGGACTGAAAATAATTTCGTAGAGTTTGTTTATGCAGTGATCCCTGTAGATACTAAATCTACTTTAAACTTATTCCTTTGTCAGTTTATATTTTTTGTATTTTTAAGTACAAATAGTTTTTCAGTCTATTAAACATTCAAATGTACATGTCAACTATTAGATATGGAAATCAGACAATGACAACGGACATGAATATAAAGCAATTTTGTATAAATAACCACATCTACTTGATCAGGCTTAACATTAATACCAAGCCAGGAGGACGGGAGGTAGCCAATTGTTTTAAATCGAATTGTAAAGATATTAATCGATAATAGTCTCTATGTTCTTCTTCTTTAGTTCACTTGGAATTTGTCTATATCTGCAATGCTGTCTCCTGTATGAATTTCATTGTCTCTTTCAGTTCACACAGCGGTCCATAGAGTTCACTTCCACTGTTGTTTCTCTAGGCCAGAAGGTTTGGGCAGTCTTGGAGTATAAATTCTACTGAGCCAATCCACACCTGCACATGACTGATTCGTCAGTCTTGAATTGTGTAGACCTATCGTATTCACCTTTGCTCCCAGGTCGACCAAGCCTAAAATGAAATGAAAAATAAAAATAAAAAGAGTTTTAACAGACTCAGTGCCAACCAAAAAGTAGGTGTACACCAAACAAAAATGGCGGACAATGGGAAGTAGGGGAGGGGTGTGTCACAGTTATGGCGGACAATGGGAAGTAGGGGAGGGGTGTGTCACAGTTATGGCGGACAATGGGAAGTAGGGGAGGGGTGTGTCACAGTTATGGCGGACAATGGGAAGTAGGGGAGGGGTGTGTCATAGTTATGGCGGACAATGGGAAGTAGGGGAGGGGTGTGTCACAGTTATAGCGGACAATGGGAAGTAGGGGAGGGGTGTGTCACAGTTATGGCGGACAATGGGAAGTAGGGGAGGGGTGTGTCACAGTTATGGCGGACAATGGGAAGTAGGGGAGGGGTGTGTCACAGTTATGACCTAAAGGGTGTTAATATGATAGTGGATATGTTGTATTGTATATCAAATTAAAGGGGTTACACACGGAAAGCTACAGTATACACGTCCACGGCAGATACGGGAAGTCGCTTAATACGATTAATCATCCCATGGCACTTAATAAGTTAAATACAGAAGCCACAACGACGATATAACATTTCAGCACTCTCTGTCTGACATTCAGCTATAGTGACGTATTGCACAAGACATGCTTTCATTTTATTTTTGAAATTCAGCATCTACACAATCTATCTCTAAATTAAACAGCTTTCTTTGGTCATGTGATGAGAAGAAAGGCTTTGGAGAACGTTGTGACGACTGGAAAGATCAAGGGGTAGAAAGGCAGACCAAGATAAATGACGCTGGATGGATTGAAACAGTGGCACAGAGGAATATCAGCGGAGTTGATCCAGAACACCAAAGACCGACATCTGTGGAGAGACATGAACGCCCACACCATCTGGCAGGGCACTTGATGATGATGACCTGCTCTAAATTTCTGTCATGCATTTTCATCTGACGTTATAATTACACCAAACCTACAGCATTTAATTAGAACGTTAAATTAGTACTACTGTATGGATCAGAAACATGGTGGGGGGGGGGGGATGAAGGAGACTAAAACAATTACCAATAACTCATTCATTCAGTAGCATGCCCTTTGCAGAACCTCGCTCCCATAACAACCTTCTGGAAAACCTCTCGATCATAAGCAAGATGTCCCGCGCCTGATGCACCCATCTGGAGATCATCGACCACATCCTGTACCTATCTTCTCTTTGGCCTTACTCTTCCTCTCTTCCCAGGCATGTACCCCTCCATTATTGTCATCTCCACACTTTCGTGACGCTTCAAGTGACCACAATATTTCAGTTTTCTTTGTTTTATCGTCTTTAATAGCCAACCTTCTTTAATATTCAGCTCTTGAAGTATGGATGCATTTGTTCTTTTCTTTATCCAAGATATTCTTAGAACTCGTCTATAACATTTATATTCAAAGGCATTCATGTGCTTTTCAGTTTGGTTATTATTAAGTGCCCAGGTCTCACAGGCGTATGTTGCATGCAATAGGAAAGATGCACGCTCTTAAAAGTCTAATTTTTGTATTTCTATCTGTCCCACTCCACCATTTATTCAGTTGTTTTTGTCTTTGAAGAGCAATTGATATTCGTCTTTTAATTGCTTTCATTGTGTCACCATTGTTGGTAATCAATGACCCAATGTATTCAAAATTTTCCATCACCTCCAATCTTTCCTCATTAACATTTGTTTCTTTTCCCATGGTTTTTGATAGTTAAGAAATAGGTTGTGATTTTCACTATTCAGGTAGGTTGAGGTTGTTAGGTTTTCTATACCATTCTGTGTTATGGATAGCAATACTGTATCATCAGAATACCGAATCTCTGGTATGTCATGACCACCGATATTTAGGGCATCATATTGCTCCCTGTTTATACAGAAGGGAAGAAGAAACAAATGAATAATAAGGGGAGGAGATGAGCGGTGCTGTATGGCTCTCCCAGAGTTCCTTCACCACATCTGCCATATCATGCATCGCAGGAATCCATATAGCAAAAGAAACAGGAGGAAGATCTAAACCACACGGAGAAGGGAAGAAGAAACAGATGAATAATACTGGGCGGGGCTGTATGGGGTGGCTAGGGATGAGGGGGCTGGGAGAGATATGGTTGAGGGTCTATGATTCAATGGGGGGATAACGGGGGAAAGATACCCACCCACAGACACACACAAATATATATTAATAAGAGGTATGTGCATATCAAATACTGATAAAATAAACACCGCCCGCTTCCATACAGTATAAGAGACGACACCCAACGTGTCAGTAACTTGTGTAGTTTGTATTACACACGAGGAGCAATTTGTTGATTCTAAAAGAAACTCAGTGCCCAGCACACTTGCCTGCCGGCCTAGTGGCCGTGTGCTGGAGTCCCCACCGAGGCGGGACTTATTTTAACTGATTCAGTGCTAAACAAAAGGTGAGTTTGGGCCAGGCATGGTGCACAATCATGTGAACAAGTATTCTAATGTTAATTTCTGTTCACTGAGGATTGAAATTGTGGGAGATACCGCGAAACAAAACAAATAACGCAATTACCCTAGTACGGCGACATATCGTCCATCTGTCCAAATAGGAGATCACATTTCACGATGTATTATCCTTAAGCACTGAAACAGTTAACGTTACTTAAATTATTCTAAGAAATAGTTATTATAAGGCATTTACCTGTTTCCAGAAGTTCAACCGGAGATGAGATGACAGGAACAACTGCTCCATACAGACTTTCCCACGACGAAGATATTTCACTTCAGCTTCAAATATAAATCAGTTCCTGTCCTTCTCCATAACCTGGTCTGAAGTTCATTGGGAGGCCGCGATAGAAGCGTTTGTAGCGAAAGTCATTCACTGTCACTTACTAACTTCCTTTCCTTTAATGCAACAAAATTATAATCTTCACAATTTTCTTCACAACTTCACCAATAAGAAACTACACATTAACTTCACAATTTTTAGAATATCCAGTAACACTCAATTCAGTGTTCGTCGATCCCGGAATCATTTTAAATCTAAAACTGCGATCTAATTTCGGCAAACTCCAAAATCCTAGATTACTTGAAAAGACACTAGCAGAATCAATTGTTCGACAGCCGTAATGTATTGGTTACAACAGCCCAAAATTGCCGGAACAGTTAACGGCAAATATAGTTCTGTAAACTTTTAAAACAGACGTCAAAATATATTTCTGTAAACTTGTAAACCAGACATATCACAACTTGAGTCCAGTGTATGAAAACATGCGCACATTCTGAGCCACAAGGAATATTCTGAACCCCAGAAGAATGACTTAGCTCAAGTGACTTGTGTTCTACGTTGTACCCTGCCCACTGTTTACATACCTGTTCACTCATGACTGCTAGCTGCATTTTGATTTGCTGGCTTCTTTACAACATATCCAGGACCTAAACATTACTCACAGATGGGGAAATCTGTTGTTTTGTTTTGACATGGTTATTATGGCAAACTAAATAGAGTAAGTTAGTCAAGTAAACAACATCTTTGATAGCCTCAGTAACATTGGGTATATGGTGCTACACCCATATTTGGGCACTGGGTGGCTGGTGTGGTCAGTATCACATCGGTCGCCTGTACTGTGTTAGGCTGGGTCCACCTGGGAACCCACGTCAATTAGAAACATGTCGAACCAGTCCCGATGGGGATCGAACCCGTGACGACCGACTTGGCAGGCGTCTGCCAGTGAAACAGAGGGAGACGGAGCAACACAGGGAGAAGAGAATTAGATACAGAGATGGATGATATGGAGACGACAATGTATCGTGAAGAGAAAATCAGAAATGGTGACATCAGGATTAAAGTGGGGGTTATAGCAGCGCTAGATTTCATTAGAAAACAGCAAGTTAAATGGGTTGGCCATATAATTAGAGTACCATCTAACAGTACACCACAATAAGCAATAATGAACAGACCAAATGGAAGCAGATGAAGAAGTCGGCCACGTTAAACCACGGACAGAAGAAATAACATGGTCCATAGGAATATCGATACATGGAACCCATAAACGGGCACTCTTCCGCTGTTTATACTTCACCTCGACACCGCAAGGTACAAGAGGAACAAGATGAGATGATGATGATAAGGACGGGATTGCAGGAGATAGTAAAAGATAGGCTTGGCGTGAGACTCCACACAAAACACTTCTTCTCTTCCTCTATTTGCTCCAGTGAATTGTGTGTGTGTGTGTGTGTGCGTGTGTTTGTGTGTGTGTGTGTAGGGGGGCAAGAAAAAATTGGGGGGGGGGGGGGGAGAAGGAATAAAAGGGAGAGGGGATAGAAGTAAAGATCTTTTATGCAGTCTTTCAAATGCTCTTTGTAAGCTGATATTCATTCTAAGATTGTTTTCATAACATCATTCCAACTCTTTACGTGGTCTTCACCCTTGCTCTGTATATCCATCATATTTCTTCAATGTGGCTCTTTGTGGCAGATGGTACCACGGCATTATTATGAGGTGGCCAAGTCATTTAATCTGAAGTTCTTTAATGAAGTGCATGACTGGTTGCAGACCTAGTGGTCTTCTAATTTCCTCACTCGTAATTCTATCTCTCACAGTTACTCCCGTAGATAAACTAAAGATAGAAGATACTGTTGAATGTAATTGTGGGACGGTAAAATGACACCTAAACATTTGCTGCAGGAGTGTCCAACATACGCAGGACAGAGAAAACCACATTGGCCAAAACACTCTCCATGGAGATGTCAACAAGCGCATCATCATCATCATCATCATCATCATCATCATCATCATCATCATCATCATCATCATCATCATCATTATCATCATCATCATCATCATCATCATCATCATCATCATCATCATCCTAGTGACACCATAATCTCTGTCTTCTTACAATTTAATTCTAACACGAGTCAACAAGCTCTAAACCTGAAGATGTACGAAGAAATATAAAGAAAGTTGAGGATACATGGCCCACTACTGGATAAAGTGAAGAAGAAAAAAAAGTAAGCTTGTTATTAATCGCCCGATTTTGCCATTGATAATATTCTTCTTCTTATAGTTCATGCCGCGTGACGTTTGGTGATCATGTTAGTGATCATGTCTGTCCACAGCCTTCTGTCTCTTGTGCTGCCAATCTTCGTATAGTCCATGCCGTGTGGCGTTGGTGATCATGTCTGTCCACAGCCTTCTGTCTCTTGTGCTGCCAATCTTCGTATAGTCCATGCCGTGTGGCGTTGGTGATCATGTCTGTCCACAGCCTTCTGTCTCTTGTGCTGCAAATCTTCGTATAGTCCATGCCTTGTGGCGTTGGTGATCATGCGTGTCCATAGCCTTCTGTCTCATGTGCTGCAAATCTTCGTATAGTCCATGCCGTGTGGCGTTGGTGATCATGCGTGTCCACAGCCTTCTGTCTCATGTCCTGCAAATCTTCGTATAGTCCATGCCGTGTGGCGTTGGTGATCATGCGTGTCCACAGCCTTCTGTCTCATGTCCTGCAAATCTTCGTATAGTCCATGCCGTGTGGCGTTGGTGATCATGCGTGTCCACAGCCTTCTGTCTCATGTGCTGCCAATCTTTTTATAGTCCATGCCGTGTGGCGTTGGTGATCATGCGTGTCCACAGCCTTCTGTCTCATGTGCTGCCAATCTTTTTATAGTCCATGCCGTGTGGCGTTGGTGATCATGCGTGTCCACAGCCTTCTGTCTCATGTGCTGCCAATCTTTTTATAGCCCATGCCGTGTGGCGTTGGTGATCATGCGTGTCCACAGCCTTCTGTCTCATGTGCTGCCAATCTTTTTATAGCCCATGCCGTGTGGCGTTGGTGATCATGCGTGTCAACAGCCTTCTGTCTCATGTGCTGCCAATCTTCTTATAGTCCATGCCGTGTGGCGTTGGTGATCATGTGTGTCCACAGCCTTCTGTCTCATGTGCTGCCAATCTTCTTATAGTCCATGCCGTGTGGCGTTGGTGATCATGCGTGTCCATAGCCGTCTGTCTCGTGTGCTGCCAATCTTCTTATAGACCATGCCGTGTGGCGTTGGTGATCATGCGTGTCCATAGCCGTCTGTCTCTTGTGCTGCCAATCTTCGTATAGTCCATGCCGTGTGGCGTTGGTGATCATGCGTGTCCATAGCCGTCTGTCTCTTGTGCTGCCAATCTTCTTATAGTCCATGCCGTGTGGCGTTTGTGATCATGCGTGTCCACAGCCGTCTGTCGCTTGTGCTGCAAATCTTCGCATAGTCCATGCCGTGTGGCGTTGGTGATCATATCTGTTTACAACCTTCTGCTCCTTGTGCTGCCAACATTTCTGATACCAATGTTTCTCCATGCTATGATGTCAAACTGTCCAGTATCTTCTCTCTTAGTATCCCCTGTCTCTCCCTTACTCTAGCTTTCCCATTGTGACGACTTACTACAGCTTTCATATTACGATAATTTACTCCGGCTTTCCCCTTCTCACAACATGCCTACAGAATATGGACTGTCTTCGCCTGAGGCGAGTAACCAGTTCTCTCTCTGAGTTAATTTCTTTCAAGATATCTTCATTACTTTTTCTATCCATCCTCGGTCTTCTCATCATTCTTCTAATTAAAGAAAAACAAAACATCTCTGCAGTTTCCACGTAGGTCTTCACTTGTCTACTAACTGTCATGATTCGCTTCCGAACATTCGGAATGACTTAATATAGCTCTTAAGAACTCTTTTCCTCATCTCAACTTTTATAGGTGCATTAATGTCACTATAACTAAAAGCTACAGTAGAAAAAGCAACATGTTTCCTTTTTTTGATGCCTTACCAAAGTCGGTCTATTTGTGTCAGTCAGTGGACCTAACTGCCACTTACTGCCACTTGTCTTCTCTGGTTAAGATTTCTTCAGACACTAGTTGCCGTTCCTGGAAACTGCCAGCTGTCACACGGCCGGATTAAACGAGGACCTGGATTGATTGGCTTTTGATCTGTGACCAACTCCTTGACTAGATTTACGGCTGCTAAAACTAGCATTGGGGAGAATTATGGGATGTCAGTTTGTTCAGTTAACTATTTCAGGATCTAGGATAGTATAGATGGCTTTGCACAGTAAGACACAGGTTTGGTTTCTGTTGGACAGAAGTATAATCTTTTCATATATATTTATATAGTAATTGTTAAAGCAATTTTTATTCATTACTTCATTTCTCATTTTCCCCTTCTGCTCACCCTCTTCCTCCTTCTCCTCTTCCTCCTCCTCCCACTCTCTTCCTCTTTTTCGTCTCCTCCTCCTCCCCTCCTCCTCCTCCTCCTCTTTCTTCTTCTTCTTCTTCTTCTTGTTCTTCTTGTTCTTCTTGTTGTTGTTGTTGTTCTTCTTCTTCTTCTTCTTCTTCTTCTTCTTCTTCTTCTTCTTCTTCTTCTTCTTCTTCTTCTTCTTCTTCTTCTTCTTCTTCTTCTTCTTCTTCTTCTTCCTCTGCCGCCGCCCACGCTGTCGCTGCCGCCGCCGCCGCCGCCGCTTCTTCTCCTTCTTGTTTTTGTGTGTGTGTTAAATTCTGCTTCTGTTGTTTCTCCCCCTTTCTTCTTCTCCATCCACCCCTCTAGACAGTTGATCGTGTGATGAGCAGAAAGACATGGGAGAACATCATGATGACTGGACAGATCTTAGGTAGAAGAGGCAAGGAGAGACCGAGAGAAGTGGTGCTGGATGTACGGAGACGATGGCACGGAGGAACGCCATCAATAGGATTAATCCAGGGCACCAGGGACCGTGGCTTGTGGAAATGCACGAAACCCAGTTAGAATAGCACCTGATGGTGATGGGCCAAATACTTTGTTTAACTTCTTATTCTTTCGCCCGTTATTCCTCATCAGCGCAAAGGCTCTAACCAATTCACTCCAAACACGCCTATACTTGGTACCCCATTCAGCTCTGCCCATGCCCTCCACATATTAATTTATGCTTCTACTTCTCTCCCCTGTGTGTTTTAAAGTCGTTCTCTGTTTCGTTGTACCGTGGATTCCAGACACAAGTCTTTCTGTTTGTATTGTTCTCAGGTGTTCTCATTGTATGTCCTAACCAGCGCCATTGTCATCTCCTCACACCTTGGGTCATTGGTATTTGTCTAGTTTTCTCCATGATCTCTACACTGGTGATTCTGTCATACGTTTTATCCTTCTATTTGCTCAGGCACAATTTAATTAATATTTGTAGTTTATTAGTAATGGTTTTCGGCATTATTCGTGTTTCTGACCCAATTAGTAGTGCTGATGTCACGTTAGAATTGAATATGGTGAGATCGAATTTTGTCCCGTATTCCATAGTTGTGGGTTCACGTGTATGTACGCCCTGACTAATGTCCCGTATTCCATAGTTGTGGGTTCACCTGGATGTAAGACCTGGCTAATGTCCCGTATTTCATAGTTGTGGGTTCACGTGGATGTAAGACCTGGCTAATGTCCCGTATCCCATAGTTATGGGTTCACCTGGATGTAAGACCTGGCTAATGTCCCGTATTCCATAGTTGTGGGTTTACGTGGAAGTAAGAGCTGGCTAATGTCCCGTATTCCATAGTTGTGGGTTCACGTGCATGTAAGACCTGGCTAATGTCCCGTATCCCATACTTGTGGGTTCACGTGGATGTAAGACCTGGCTAATGTCCCGTATCCCATACTTGTGGGTTCACGTGGATGTAAGACCTGGCTAATGTCCCGTATCCCATACTTGTGGGTTCACGTGGATGTAAGACCTGGCTAATGTCCCGTATCCCATAGTTGTGGGTTTACGTGGATGTAAGAGCTGGCTAATGTCCCGTATTCCATACTTGTGGGTTCATGTGGATGTAAGACCTGGCTAATGTCCCGTATCCCATACTTGTGGGTTCACGTGGATGTAAGACCTGGCTAATGTCCCGTATCCCATAGTTGTGGGTTTACGTGGATGTAAGAGCTGGCTAATGTCCCGTATTCCATACTTGTGGGTTCACGTGGATGTAAGAGCTGGCTAATGTCCCGTATCCCATACTTGTGGGTTCACGTGGATGTAAGAGCTGGCTAATGTCCCGTATTCCATACTTGTGGGTTCACGTGGATGTAAGACCTGGCTAATGTCCCGTATCCCATACTTGTGGGTTCACGTGGATGTAAGACCTAGCTAATGTCCCGTATCCCATAGTTGTGGGTTTACGTGGATGTAAGAGCTGGCTAATGTCCCGTATTCCATAGTTGTGGGTTTACATGGATGTAAGACCTAGCTAATGTCCCGTATCCCATAGTTGTGGGTTTACGTGGATGTAAGAGCTGGCTAATGTCCCGTATTCCATAGTTGTGGGTTCACGTGGATGTAAGAGCTGGCTAATGTCCCGTATTCCATAGTTGTGGGTTCATGTGGATGTAAAACCTGGCAATGAATAAATCATTTTTAGGGGTGACCAGCTGGTCATACGTCAAAGTACACTTTATCATACAGCGAGACAGTGTACTTATATGGAGGTGACAGGTTCGAATCCCGGTCGATAACTATAACTTTCAATTGTTATGTTGTATAGTGCGCTCTCTAGTCCCTACTTCTTTCTTCTGCTTCTGTGAGCTCCAAGTCATACATGTGTGTTTATTTGTGAATTGAACATTCTAAGTTTGGTGCTAAGTTTAGTTTCTTGCTCAACGTTTAATGTGAAAACGTGGTAGTTAGCCATGGAGGAGGAACGAGGTCAAGGTTGTTTCAGGCAACAAATTTCATCATATCGATCATTCGATGGCAGGTTATGGGAGGCATTTAAGAACTTTTAATGCAGGTAACACGACATTTCAATATTAGTTGATAAAATCTTTTATGTCAATCCGGCCAAGTCTTTCGGAATTGAACTGACATAAATGAAACTTAAAACAGTTAAGTGTATAAAATTGGCGATTACAATGATGTCATATTTTGAATCGTGTATTAACTGTGTAGCAGAGGGGACTTAATAAGGTTTCGATATTGTGTAAAATTATGTATCCAGCATTAAGTTTCTTGTCGGTTGTCGTCCCTAGCTAAAAGTTACATGGTCATCTTTCTATTCCTGGGTTAGCTTATTTATAGAATCACATTAGTTCTCAAACGGTAATGTCCGGTCCACTAAATCGTTTAATATTTTTTTTTAAATTCTGTGGAGAGTAAGACCACAAAAGAGAGCAGAATAGACAAAGAACTTGAAATTAGATGTCAAAAAGCAAGCGTGCCTACATATCAACTATCACCCTTACTGAAACATCCACATATACACATAGCCACAAAACGACAGATAATAAATAACACATTCACACCAACCTTATGCTACCAATATCAAACTTGGATATTATCCAAATCACACTTACCCAAAATCAATATCTGTGAGATGAGATGCGATATAAGAGATGATGTTATCAGACAGACAATGGGATCAACACCGTATGCCACATATAATGAAAAGCATAAAATCATATGGTTTGGTCATCATCATTAGAATGCAACACTATCAACTACCAGCACTGGCCCTACACTATCAAAGAAGATTTGGTACGAGAGAAAGAGGACGCCTGAGAAGAAAATATATTGACATCAAGACAATGTAGAACCACAAGGAATGACACTATCCAGTGCCACGCAATGGGCGTTGGAACGCCACCTATTCCTCCACACGACGCTTGACAGCAAACGTGGAAGATGATGATTATGGAGACTACATTTCACATGGAACAGTGAGGAGCATTTTGCGTGATATTTACTGGCACAGGAACAGAGCCATAAGAACTACTTTTAACCGACATTACGCTGCTAGTTATAAGAATGGATGCTTACTTCAGCTTATGAGCGTTAATTCATAACAATAGAGATGCGATGCCTTGGAAGAGATGCGAGAGTAACTGTGAGAGATAAAGTTACGCATGAGGAAATTAGAAGAGCTGTGAGAGTAACTGTGAGAGATAGAGTTACGCATGAGGAAATTAGAAGAGCTGCGAGAGTAACTGTGAGAGATAGAGTTACGCATGAGGAAATTAGAAGAGCTGTGAGAGTAACTGTGAGAGATAGAGTTACGCATGAGGAAATTAGAAGAGCTGTGAGAGTAACTGTGAGAGATAGAGTTACGCATGAGGAAATTAGAAGACGACTAGGACTATAACCAGTCATGCGCTTCATTCAAGAAAAATGCATTGAACGGTTTGGCCATCTCACAAGAATTCATTGGAACCATCAGCTACAAAGAGGCACATTGAAGAAATATTAGGATATAGAGGAATAGGAAGATCACGTTAAAGACGGAATGGTAGTATCAAGAACACCTTATGAGAAATGAACACCAGCTTACAAAGAGCATTATTGAAAGCGCATAAAAAACCTACTCCCCCATACTCGACACTTCACTGGAGGTGAATGGAGGAAGAGAAGAAGAATCAGAGGAGGAGGAAGTAGAAGAGGATGTAGTAGAGGATGTAGTAGAGGAATAATAATAATAATAATAATAATAATAATAATAAGAAGAAGAAGAAGAAGAAGAAGAAGAAGAAGAAGAAGAAGAAGAAGAAGAAGAAGAAGAAGAAGAAGAAGAAGAAGAAGAAGAAGAAGAAGAAGAAGAAGAAGAAGAAGAAGAACAACAACAACAACAACAACAACAACAACAACAACAGCAACAACAACAACAACAACAACAACAACTTTGGGTACATCATGAAAGGAAGCTTTATACTAGACAACATAAGCAGAAAGCAATATCATCATGTACTCATCCTCTTCTTCTTCTTTCTCCTTCTCCTCTTCCTTCTCCCATTCCTCCTCCTTCTCCTCCCCCTCTTCCTCATCATCATCATCATCATCATCATCATCATCATCATCGTCATCGGCATCATCATCATTATCGTAATCGTTGTCATGTAGCCATTATCATCATAACGGCCACAGCCATAGTGGTGACCATCTTCGCAAGCATATTTATTTCTTCTCTTCATTCTCCTCATACTCCTCCTCCTCATAATCATAAACATATTCAACACTTTTCATCATCATCATCATCGTAATCGTCTTCACGTAGTCATTATCACCACAACAGCCTCAGCCATCGTGGTTATCATCTTCGTCATCATATTGTCCATCTAGTTCTGCCTTATATTCCCCCATTGGAGCATATGTCCCCAACCAAACCACGCCTAGCCCTTCTGTCTTTTCCTGTCCAGTTCACCATGACCTCCAAATATTATTCATAGCTGTCTGTTAATTCTTTTCCCCAAATGTTTCTAGATCTCTCGCTAATTCCTTTGCCATGTGGGTTCCAGACAAGAATGTCTAGTTATATACCCACAGGAGGCCAGCTGATGCCGAAGTCGGGGGTTCAACCACTACACCGTACAGTTCGATTAAAAAGTTGACTTCTCGACCTTGACTTGGGGACGTCAATTACAAGTACCTGTGAATTACAAGTGGGTTCACCTGATGGCGAGGGACACTGGTAATAGGGAAAGCTAATCCACGGGCAAAATTCAGTCTTGTACTATTAGAAGTAGTGTTAGACTACGCTTGGGTTCAAAGCGAGCTAGCCCCAGAATATATTGTCTTCAGGTGTTCTCGGTGTCCTATCAATCTTCAGTCTTTTTCTTCACCTTTAATAAATAAACCGACCCAAACCACTGCCACGCTGTTCCTTGTTCTCAAACATATAAAATACCCACAACTGTCTACGTTGTTTGTTGTTTTCTAACATATACAATGATACACCCACTGTCCACGCAGTTTATTATCTAACATATACAACAATACACACACTGTCCACGCTGTTTATTATCTAACAAAAACACGCTGATAGTTCTCTAACAAATACAACGACCCACCCTAATGTTCACGCAGTTTATTCTCTATCAGATAAATAGACCCGCCCCACTGCCCACGCTGTTTATTGTTCTCTAACAAATAAACACCCATCTCCTTTCACGATGTTTATTCTCACACAATTGAAACACAAACTAACCATAAAACAATGTGATCCCTAAATGAATGTAAACAGAGAAGCCACAAACAATTTGTTACACGATTTATGGCATGGCATATTTGGCTGCATCTCGTCAGGTGCATATTCATTCATTCATTCATTCATTCATTCATTCATTCATTCATTCATTCATTCATTCATTCATTAGCATGTCCTTTGCAGAACCTCACTCCCATAACAACCTTCCGGAAAACCTCTCGATCATAAGCACGATGCCCCGCGTCTGAAACACCCATCTGGAGATCATCTGCCACATCCTGCACCCATCTTCTCTTTGGCCTTCCTCTTGCTCTCTTCCCAGGCATATACCCCTTCATTATTGTTCTCTCCAAAACTTCATAACGTTTCAAGTGACCAAAATATTTCAATTTTCTTTGTTTAATCGTCTTTAATAGCCAATCTTCTTTAATATGCAGCTCATGAAGCATGGATGCATTTGTTCTTTTCTTTACCCAAGATATTCTTATAACTCGTCTATAACATTTATATTCAATGACATTTATGTGATGTTCAGGTTGTTTAGTAAGTGTCCAGGTCTCACAGGCGTATGTTGCAATAGGAAAGATGCATGCTCTTAAAAATCTAATTTTTGTAGTTCTGTCTGTCCCATTCCATAATTTATTCAGCTGTTTTAGTCTTTGAAGAGCAATTGATAGTCGTCGTTTAATTTCTTTCATTGTGCCACCGTTGTTGGTAATCAATGACCCAGGATATTCAAAATGTTCCACCACCTCCAATTTTTCCTAATATATATTTCTTTATCCTTAGTGGTTTTATCTGTATGCATTATCTTTGTTTTTGCTATGTTAAGATATACGTTGTGATTTTCACTATTCAATTGGGTTGAGGCTATTAGGTTTTCTATGCCAGTCTGTGTTGTGGATAGCAATACTGTATCATCAGCATATCGAATCTCTGGTATGTCATGACCACCGATATTTAGGGCATCATATAGCCCCCTGTTTATATATTGCATAGTTATATATCTGATGAAGTGAATACATGAACAATTCTTTAGCTGAAACAATTAAAACACATAATCACATTTATTGTTCAATAAAACGACACTTTTACGATGTCATGGTATATTCTCTTTTATTGTTGATTTCAGTATTACACATACAGAACTCAGAGCCGTCTATGTGTACAGTGGACTCATACAAAGACACAATATAAATTCTTTTACAGCGCTCAAACATGGACGCATCTACTCTTTACTTAAACATACTCACGCTTCAATTCTGTGAATGAACTCACACATATACACATATTACGCCCTATTTACATAGATATGTACACACATACACACAAACACACACGTACATATACATAATACATGGAAATAAATTCAAAACAATACATTCCCTTAGTGAATTCAAACACAGTAGCCCCAAAGAATATGTTGCAGGATTTATTGCCTGGCATATTTCGCTGCATCTCGTCGTGTACATACCACAGAGTTATATATCATATGTAGTGAATAAATGAATAACAATAATGCTGAAACAATTAAAACACATAGTTACAGGTATTGTTCCAATGTTCGAATAATTATAATTTCTTATCCCTCGAGATACTTTCAAATTTAACATTAATTTAACACAAATTTAGCTCACATATAGTGAAGCGTTACCAATTAGGCGCTTCCAGTCGATTTTATGCAAACTCAAACGTTAGTGTTAAATTTGAAATGTTCAGCTGTTGAGAAAACAATGTCAAACTACATAAAATAAAAACAAATTAGCAGCCAAAAGAAGCTGGAGACGATTGCGAAGTCCTGTAAAGGATATGTACTTACTTCTTTAAAATGTCAAAATTCGCAGAGTAGCCCAAATAGGCTGCTGCTCAGGTTACATTTGGAAATAAGACAAAATTCCCTATGGTCCGGATAATGAACATACCCCCCAAATGGAGATTGTAACAGGGTTTAAAAGACAAGAAAATTGACTTTATTGCACCAGATTACACTCTGGGCACCAGGTTGTCCCTTCAAAAGCATCGCACAAAGCACATAATCCGTAGCTCCAGCGACGAGCCCCAGAAGTCTCAAAAAAAAATTGCACTCTTTAAACAAACGACCTGGCCCAGAATCGAACCCACATACTTCGGAACGCGAGGCAGGCGGCGTAAGCACTGCGCCACGGAGACACCCAGCCAAGCAAAGATGATGTACGGACAGCCTTGTCTTGCTGATAATGACATTGGCTAAAATAAATATGTCATCGATATATTTCAATGGAGAGAGATTACAGAAAGTGGGCAGTTGTGAATATCTGGGTACACTGCTGATAAAAATGTCATGACACTGATCAGATGTGAATATCTGGGTACACTGCTGATAGAAATGTGATGACACTAGTCAGTTGTGAATATCTGGGTACACTGCTGATCGAAATGTGATGACACTGGTCGGTTGTGAATATCTGGGTACACTGCTGATAGAAATGTGATGACACTGGTCGGTTGTGAATATCTGGGTACACTGCTGATAGAAATGTGATGCCACTGGTGAGTTGTGAATATCTGGGTACACTACTGATAGAAATGTGATGACACTGGTCAGTTGTGAATATCTGGGTACACTGCTGATAGAAATGTCATGACACTGGTCATTTGTGAATATCTGGGTACACTGCTGATAGAAATGTCATGACACTGGTCAGTTGTGAATATCTGGGTACACTGCTGATAGAAATGTGATGACACTGGTCAGTTGTGAATATCTGGGTACACTGCTGATAGAAATGTCATGACACTGGTCAGTTGTGAATATCTGGGTACACTGCTGATAGAAATGTGATGACACTGGTCAGTTGTGAATATCTGGGTACACTGCTGATAGAAATGTGATGACACTGGTCAGTTGTGAATATCTGGGTACACTGCTGATAGAAATGTGATGACACTGGTCAGTTGTGAATATCTGGGTACACTGCTGATAGAAATGTGATGACACTGGTCAGTTGTGAATATCTGGGTACACTGCTGATAGAAATGTGATGACACTGGTCAGTGTGGTGAAACGCCAATGGCTCATGTCCTCATGCCTTCTTTGATTTTGGGAAAACAGGGGGAAACGGCTTTCGGAAGCTCTCAGTTCTCTTGTTCGCTCAATCTCCAGGAAAGATAGTTCTTTGGGTTACCTTCATAACACAATCTTTACATGGAGCGAGTAGATATATGTTTGGATCTTTCGGGTAGACCCGATGGAGCGCCTTGCGCCAAATGTGCACTGGTGCGGCTTCTGGAGGATTCATGTCCGTTTCTACTGATCGCTATCTACTGCCTAATGTCAAGAGTCCAAGTTAAAGATTGCGACATTCTAAAGGCAGAATACTGATGGCCTAAGAAAGGTAATCTTAGGTTGTAATTAGTTTTGCACTTATAAATCTCTATTGTCTTAAAGACTGAGATGATATGGCGAAACAGCAGTCTTGCCATATTGGGAAGCGGTGACCGTTAGCCAATCTGGCTATGCGTCTTAATCTTGGCATGGCAAGGGAACAAATCTGAAGAAGAAATATTTCCCAAATGATATCGCTTGTTCTTGGCAGCCGATAGACGAGTGCTATCTTTCTTCCTACGGCTTACCGTTACTTAGTAGCATCTCTCATTTAAATATAAGCACATTAGATAGCTACGATGTGCCGGAAGGAGGGAAGGGCTCCTTGGGGATGGGGTCCACCAATCTATGATCTATCTTCTTGAGCCGGAAGAGGCTATCCACGGTGCTATCTCTTTCGTCTTTTAGTCGATAGGATGATGTGGGGATTATAAATAAACTTCGTTATCTCATTGAGAGAACCTGCATTTCTCTGAATCTACGTGTTAGGTGAGGCACTGCCGGTCCATGGCGGCGGCAGCTCAGACAAGAGCAGCAGCCGGAAGAGGTAGTATCTTCTTGCATATTCTTGTTGGGAATGGGGAACTACACTGCGTGCCATACAACCCCACTACTATACTATTAGTTAACGGGGAGAAACACACAGATTACTTGGCGCACCACACCACAAGATCTTGGTTGTGAGAAAGGCATGGTTTGCGAGGGAGAGAGAAGCTGGGAAACGAATGTGCCCAATAATAATAAAGGCAGGGTATGAGTGTGGAGAGTGATTCGTGTATGCAACAGGGTGCATAGTGTAGCCGACCGGACGTCTACAGATTGGAGGTCTATGCAAGCCAGGACGTTGCCAATCCAGGGGCTACCTGACATGTCCGACGCATTCAAGCAAGCCACTTATAAACTGGTGTTGGTAAGCCGAAATGCATAACTAATATGTGGTCCATGAGTCAGCTTGATCCCTCACTAAAATGTTATCATCTACAGGGTCCTTCTTTTGAAGTCTTCTCATCAACTTAAGGTTGAGTGTAAAGCGGAAAGTGTGTTGAGGGAATTGACAAGGCTTCTATACCTAAAGTCCTAAGCACCTGATGAAGCCAGGGCAAGTCAGTGGACATATGAGGTAGAATGTTTTCTAATTTTAAGAAAGAAGCATTACACGAAATTAAATGAGTGGAAAGACCACAACTCAAGTCTCATCGACTGAAGGTCGAGTGTTTTTCTGATGAGGCTGTTTGGACCTACGCCAATTCCCATCCTTGTCCGGGACAGCGAAAGACTCTGATTCATTCCCTATATCCAATCTGGTATCATGACTTTGGTTCCCAACCTCAATTGTGCCCAGTGAACCCATGGCACTTTCCCAGACCAGATTACTGACTATATCGTGGTGACCTAGGAAACTTGGAAGCTGTTGTTCGAACAACCGACGCTGGATAGAGAGACTGGAACTTTGCCCGGTGAGGCAGTTTTGAAATGACTGGACAATTTCAAGATCTGTGCTAGATGATGTTCAGAGTTTTCTGGATTCATTTCTGGACTAGAGTTTTCTCATCAGTTTTGTTTTCTGGACTTGTATAGGTTTATCTGTCTTAGTGTTTTTCTGTGTTGTCTTTATTACGATATTAAATCATAATTATAGTGACTGAGACAATCGTCATGTTACGTTTGTGTCAGCCAGAAATACACTGCAGGAAATAACCCTGAGGTCGAAAGATAGAGTGACAGTAAGTCCGGGGAACAGATGAGGGTTGGCAGCAAAGACCTATCCCCAGCCTGAGCAAAAGAATAAGTTTGAAATATTGTGACGGGACATTATGGGACCCTCCCCATAGCTTGTTACAATTTCTGGGGGCACGTCCCGGATATTTGAAATCCTGGTGGAATTCTGGCTGATATAGTGATAGGGGACAGATATCCTTGTCTACTATCAATAGGTAGCCTACCGTGCCTGGCTATTGTCTGTACTCTGCCTGACACAGACTGACCGACATGTGACGTGTTGTGGTCGTATAAACTATCCAATTGTTATTTGATCGATACAGTTTTGATATAGAATTGTATACATTTACCCGCTGAGTTTAAGATGGCATCAGTAAAATTTAATGTTGCTGAAGTACAGGCTACAGGGCGTGAGATGGGTTATGATGGAGCGGAGTTACAGAAATATGTTCAGGAAGTGGAAAGAGACTTCAGACAGGCTGTGCGCGAAGCCAAGAAAATTGAGGCTGAGGCTGAGGCTAGGAAGATGGAGGCCGAGCAGGCAGTCAGAGACCTTGAGTTCCGTATGAGGGAGTTGGAGCTGAAAGCTCAAACTGCCAAGGAAAGCGAGGGTGCAGTGGGAGGCGCAAGTCTCCCTGACTCAACAACTTCTAGTGGCGGTCCATACCAGGCCATGAAGTTCCCTTTGCTCCCGTTCGATGAACACAAAGAGAAGATCGACCAGTATCTTCAAAAATTCCAGTCGATGGCTTTGGCTATGGGACTGGAACGTGGGAAATGAAACTTGAAACTCTCGCAGGGCCTGAGGGGGACAGCGTACGAGGTCTATTCAAGGTTGCCACCTGGTATGGAGAATGATTATGAAGCGCTGGGAAAAGCATTATTGAAAAGGTTCCAGATGACAGCCTATACATACCGGCAGCAGTTCAGAAAGTCGAAGAGAGAGCCAGGAGAGATGTTCGCAGCCTACAGTGTTAGACTGAAGTCTTACCTTTTGAAGTGGATGTCATTAGCTGGATTTGCTAACGACTATGAAAGTTTAGAAGAATTAGTGGTCGTGGACCAAATGAAGAGAATGATGCCTAGGCCATTGCAAACCTTCTTGCTTGAAAATGGGGCAGAAAGGTTAGACATAGTGAACACATTAGCGGAAAGGTATGTGCTAGCTCATGGGGATAATGGGGAACTGTCACAACCCAATCCCCGACCACCAGACACATGGTCTGGAAAGAAGAAGAACCCTAAAACAGCTCACACCAAGAAGGAGGATCCTTTCGATAAAGTTCCAATTAAGAAACCCTCTGGTAAGAGTCCACCTGGATCTCCTAAAAGAAAGTGGAGTGAAAAGTGGTGCGCCTACTGCAAATCTCTCACACACAATACGGCCGATTGCCGGCGCAAACAGAAAGACTCTCACTATGCTGCCTGTCTTGTAGAAACCGGGGAAGGGTCTAACAAGGAGGTAGAAGGGAGGGGTCTTGAGAACAAAGATTCAGAGAAACCACCAGTAGTAGAAACGATACTTGTGAACGGACAACCAGTTGAGTGTCTCTATGACACAGGTCTGCAGTTTGAGGCTGTAATTTCATCACACTTAGTGAGCCCAGAGCAGTTAACCGGGGAATCTATTGAGATTCAAACGGTGACAAAGAGTGCGGTAGCGATGTCTCTTCCAATTGCGAAGGTGGACATCAAATCCAAATATGTTACCGGCACTATACAGGCAGCCGTTCTGCTCGATCCTATCTTCCCAATGATCTTGGGTTGTCGCTACGTCTTTCTAGGGATTCCAACCGAACCCATGTATGTAGGGGCGATGCAAACCAGATCTCAATCGGAGGATGAGCAGACGCCGGCCTTGATCGTGAATCCCTTGCCTGGGGAGTTACGAGCTGCTCAAAGCCAGGATGCTACTTTGCAACCTTGCTTCAACCAGTTGCCAAAAAGTTCTGACCCACCAAGACGGGGTCAGTATTATATGAAGAATCGGTTACTGTACCGGAGAGCCGGAGTGGAGGATCGCCAGCATGGACAGCTGGTAGTTCCTAAGGTTTATCGGGAACAGCTTCTTCATATGGGACACACCATTTCTTTCAGTGGACATATGGGTGTCGGGGCAACTCTCCAGCGCATTTCCTGCCATTACTACTGGCCAGGGATGACTGGAGACGTGCGTAGGTACGTCAAGTCGTGCCCAGAGTGCCAGCGTGTGGCATCAAAACACTGGACGGCTCCGGTAGTCTTGGGTGACATGCCCATTATGAACTCTCCTTTCGAGAGAGTTGCCATCGATCTTGTTGGTCCTCTTCCTAGGACTAGGAAGAGGAATAAGTACATACTCACGATGGTGGATTGCTGTTCCATGTGGGGTGAGGCGATACCTTTGGCCACAATCGACTCTAAGCGCGTGGCTGATGCACTGATGGAGACCTTTACTCGGTTGGGATTTCCCAACCAGATCCTAACGGACAATGGGTCTCAGTTCTGTGGTAAGCTGATGGAAGAAGTCTTTCGTATCTTCCAGACTAACCACATTCACACAAGCCCGTACCACCCTCAGTCTAATGGGCAAGTAGAGAGGTTTAATGGTACCTTGATGACCATGCTTCGGAAGCTGGCTCAAGAGAAACCAGACAGATGGGATGAGTATATCTCAGCCGCCTTGTTCGCCTATCTGGAGGTTCCCCATGGGACGACCGGGTTGCCACCAGCCACTCTATTATTCGGGAGGCCTATCAAGGGTCCCTTAGAAGCCCTATTGAGATGTTGGACAGAGGAAGAAACTTCCGAAGAAGTTGTATCCTCATATAAATACGTCGAAGAGTTAAAGAAGAAACTCCAGACTGGTTGGGCTTTGGCAGCTCAGAATCTGAGGGCGGCCAGAAAGAGACACGCAGCCTACTACAATAGAAGGACGAAAGATAGGTCTCTTAAAGTGGGGGATCGGGTTCTGTTGTTACTTCCAGTGGGTTCCAATAAACTCGAAATTGGTTGGCAGGGACCTTTCCCGGTGGAAAGGGTTGTGTCCCGAACCAACTATGCCATCCGGATCAGGGGGAAATCTAAAATCTTCCACATTAACCTCCTCAAAAAGTATGAAGAACGATCTGATGGTACCTCTCTCCCACTTATGACTATGGCGGTCGCGATGGAAACTGAATCGGGCGAAGACGCGGATAGGGAGTATCCTTTACACTCTGGGGAAACCTATAGGGATGTACATATTAATCCTGATTTGTCGGCTGAAGAAACAGACCGAGTCACCCGTTTGTTGGAGTCCAATCAGCAGATTCTTACCGATCGGCCAGGGCGAACAGGGTTAGTCGAGTTTGATATGACTCTGACTACCCAAGACCCCGTTCGCCAAAAAATATATCCAGTGCCCTTTTCGAAAGAGAAGGCCCTGGAAGCTGAAATCCAGAAGCTTCTGGACGATGACATCATCACTCCTTCGACTTCTCCTTATAATGCCGGGGTTGTCTTGTTGAGGAAGCCCAGTGGGGAGCACCGCCTATGTATTGATTACAGGCATTTAAACAGATGTACGACATTCCAAGTTGAACCGTTACCGAACACAAATCAACTGTTTGCCAGACTAAATAAGGCAAAGTACTTTTCGAAAATTGATCTAAGCAGGGGATATTATCAGATCCCTGTGAAACCCGAGGTTCGCCCCTTGCTCGCCTTCAGTACTCCGAGCGGGCATTACGAATTCAAGGTGATGCCATTTGGGCTGAGCAATGCGCCCAGTGTGTTCACTCGCATGATGAGAATGTTATTAGAGCCTTTAAAGGATCCCTCTGTGGTCTCGTTTATGGATGATATTCTCATCGCGTCTGACAATCTGAGTGATCACCTGAGGTCTTTGGGACAGATCTTCAAAAGGTTAAAAGAGGAAGGGTTAACCGCCCGTCCAGCCAAATGCATGATTGGCTATCAATCCTTGGAATTTCTGGGACATACTATTACCCCAGGGGGACTGGTACCGGAAGAAAAGAATATTGAGAAGGTCCGTCTCGCACCCCGTCCTAAATCCAAAAAAGATGTTAGGTCTTTCTTGTCTCTGTGTGGGTTTTACCAGAAATTTATTCCGCAGTTCAACGAAATTGCGGCGCCGTTAACCGAGACCCTGAGGAAAGGATTGCCAGATCTTATAATCTGGACCCCGAGCTGTGAAGAAGCTTATGGGAAGCTGAAACAGGCTTTGGTGGATAGGCCAGTCCTGCAACTCCCAAATTTGGAGAAAACGTTTGTTCTAAGAACCGACGCGAGTAACATAGGGATTGGGGCAACTTTGTTGCAGGAAGGGCGAGATGATGCTTCGGTGCTATGTCCGGTGGCGTATGCAAGTAGAAAACTGTTACCCGCCGAACGGAATTACTCCACATTCGAACGGGAATGTCTGGCTCTAGTGTGGGCGGTACAGAAATTTCAACCTTATCTGTATGGAGTACCGTTCAAAGTGCAGTCCGGCCATCAACCTCTGACCTTTTTGGCAACTTCTAAGAAACTGAACGCGAGGTTAATGAGATGGTCATTACTCCTACAACCCTATCAGTTCACGGTCGAATACATCCCCGGAAGGGAGAATGTGGGAGCGGATTTCCTATCACGGCATCCTATGGTTGAGTGTGAGGGTGGGGTCATTCGAACAGAACCTCTGGCAGTAGAAAGTTCGTAGGGTTCGACTTTCTTAAGATGGGGCCTATGTGGTGAAACGCCATTGGCTCATGTCCTCATGCCTTCTTTGATTTTGGGAAAACAGGGGAAAACGGCTTTCGGAAGCTCTCAGTTCTCTTGTTCGCTCAATCTCCAGGAAAGATAGTTCTTTGGGTTGCCTTCATAACACAATCTTTACATGGAGCGAGTAGATATATGTTTGGTTCTTTCGGGTAGACCCGATGGAGCGCCTTGCGCCAAATGTGCACTGGTGCGGCTTCTGGAGGATTCATGTCCGTTTCTACTGATCGCTATCTACTGCCTAATGTCAAGAGTCCAAGTTAAAGATTGCGACATTCTAAAGGCAGAATACTGATGGCCTAAGAAAGGTAATCTTAGGTTGTAATTAGTTTTGCACTTATAAATCTCTATTGTCTTAAAGACTGAGATGATATGGCGAAACAGCAGTCTTGCCATATTGGGAAGCGGTGACCGTTAGCCAATCTGGCTATGCGTCTTAATCTTGGCATGGCAAGGGAACAAATCTGAAGAAGAAATATTTCCCAAATGATATCGCTTGTTCTTGGCAGCCGATAGACGAGTGCTATCTTTCTTCCTACGGCTTACCGTTACTTAGTAGCATCTCTCATTTAAATATAAGCACATTAGATAGCTACGATGTGCCGGAAGGAGGGAAGGGCTCCTTGGGGATGAGTCCACCAATCTATGATCTATCTTCTTGAGCCGGAAGAGGCTATCCACTGTGCTATCTCTTTCGTCTTTTAGTCGATAGGATGATGTGGGGATTATAAATAAACTTCGTTATCTCATTGAGAGAACCTGCATTTCTCTGAATCTACGTGTTAGGTGAGGCACTGCCGGTCCATGGCGGCGGCAGCTCAGACAAGAGCAGCAGCCGGAAGAGGTAGTATCTTCTTGCATATTCTTGTTGGGAATGGGGAACTACACTGCGTGCCATACAACCCCACTACTATACTATTAGTTAACTGGGAGAAACACACAGATTACTAGGCGCACCACACCACAAGATCTTGGTTGTGAGAAAGGCATGGTTTGCGAGGGAGAGAGAAGCTGGGAAACGAATGTGCCCAATAATAATAAATGCAGGGTATGAGTGTGGAGAGTGATTCGTGTATGCAACAGGGTGCATAGTGTAGCCGACCGGACGTCTACAGATTGGAGGTCTATGCAAGCCAGGACGTAGCCAATCCAGGGGCTACCTGACACGTCCGACGCATTCAAGCAAGCCACTTATAAACTTGTGTTGGTAAGCCGAAATGCATAACTAATATGTGGTCCATGAGTCAGCTTGATCCCTCACTAAAATGTTATCATCTACAGGGTCCTTCTTTTGAAGTCTTCTCATCAACTTAAGGTTGAGTGTAAACCGGAAAGTGTGTTGAGGGAATTGACAAGGCTTCTATACCTAAAGTCCTAAGCACCTGATGAAGCCAGGGCAAGTCAGTGGACATATGAGGTAGAATGTTTTCTAATTTTAAGAAAGAAGCATTACACGAAATTAAATGAGTGGAAAGACCACAACTCAAGTCTCATCGACTGAAGGTCGAGTGTTTTTCTGATGAGGCTGTTTGGACCTACGCCAATTCCCATCCTTGTCCGGGACAGCGAAAGACTCTGATTCATTCCCTATATCCAATCTGGTATCATGACTTTGGTTCCCAACCTCAATTGTGCCCAGTGAACCCATGGCACTTTCCCAGACCAGATTACTGACTATATCGTGGTGACCTAGGAAACTTGGAAGCTGTTGTTCGAACAACCGACGCTGGATAGAGAGACTGGAACTTTGCCCGGTGAGGCAGTTGTGAAATGACTGGACAATTTCAAGATCTGTGCTAGATGATGTTCAGAGTTTTCTGGATTCATTTCTGGACTAGAGTTTTCTCATCAGTTTTGTTTTCTGGACTTGTATAGGTTTATCTGTCTTAGTGTTTTTCTGTGTTGTCTTTATTACGATATTAAATCATAATTATAGTGACTGAGACAATCGTCATGTTACGTTTGTGTCAGCCAGAAATACACTGCAGGAAATAACCCTGAGGTCGAAAGATAGAGTGACAGTAAGTCCGGGGAACAGATGAGGGTTGGCAGCAAAGACCTATCCCCAGCCTGAGCAAAAGAATAAGTTTGAAATATTGTGACGGGACATTATGGGACCCTCCCCATAGCTTGTTACAATTTCTGGGGGCACGTCCCGGATATTTGAAATCCTGGTGGAATTCTGGCTGATATAGTGATAGGGGACAGATATCCTTGTCTACTATCAATAGGTAGCCTACCGTGCCTGGCTATTGTCTGTACTCTGCCTGACACAGACTGACCAACATGTGACGTGTTGTGGTGGTATAAACTATCCAATTGTTATTTGATCGATACAGTTTTGATATAGAATTGTATACATTTACCCGCTGAGTTTAAGATGGCATCAGTAAAATTTAATGTTGCTGAAGTACAGGCTACAGGGCGTGAGATGGGTTATGATGGAGCGGAGTTACAGAAATATGTTCAGGAAGTGGAAAGAGACTTCAGACAGGCTGTGCGCGAAGCCAAGAAAATTGAGGCTGAGGCTGAGGCTAGGAAGATGGAGGCCGAGCAGGCAGTCAGAGACCTTGAGTTCCGTATGAGGGAGTTGGAGCTGAAAGCTCAAACTGCCAAGGAAAGCGAGGGTGCAGTGGGAGGCGCAAGTCTCCCTGACTCAACAACTTCTAGTGGCGGTCCATACCAGGCAATGAAGTTCCCTTTGCTCCCGTTCGATGAACACAAAGAGAAGATCGACCAGTATCTTCAAAAATTCCAGTCGATGGCTTTGGCTATGGGACTGGAACGTGGGAAATGGAACTTGAAACTCTCGCAGGGCCTGAGGGGGACAGCGTACGAGGTCTATTCAAGGTTGCCACCTGGTATGGAGAATGATTATGAAGCGCTGGGAAAAGCATTATTGAAAAGGTTCCAGATGACAGCCTATACATACCGGCAGCAGTTCAGAAAGTCGAAGAGAGAGCCAGGAGAGATGTTCGCAGCCTACAGTGTTAGACTGAAGTCTTACCTTTTGAAGTGGATGTCATTAGCTGGATTTGCTAACGACTATGAAAGTTTAGAAGAATTAGTGGTCGTGGACCAAATGAAGAGAATGATGCCTAGGCCATTGCAAACCTTCTTGCTTGAAAATGGGGCAGAAAGGTTAGACATAGTGAACACATTAGCGGAAAGGTATGTGCTAGCTCATGGGGATAATGGGGAACTGTCACAACCCAATCCCCGACCACCAGACACATGGTCTGGAAAGAAGAAGAACCCTAAAACAGCTCACACCAAGAAGGAGGATCCTTTCGATAAAGTTCCAATTAAGAAACCCTCTGGTAAGAGTCCACCTGGATCTCCTAAAAGAAAGTGGAGTGAAAAGTGGTGCGCCTACTGCAAATCTCTCACACACAATACGGCCGATTGCCGGCGCAAACAGAAAGACTCTCACTATGCTGCCTGTCTTGTAGAAACCGGGGAAGGGTCTAACAAGGAGGTAGAAGGGAGGGGTCTTGAGAACAAAGATTCAGAGAAACCACCAGTAGTAGAAACGATACTTGTGAACGGACAACCAGTTGAGTGTCTCTATGACACAGGTCTGCAGTTTGAGGCTGTAATTTCATCACACTTAGTGAGCCCAGAGCAGTTAACCGGGGAATCTATTGAGATTCAAACGGTGACAAAGAGTGCGGTAGCGATGTCTCTTCCAATTGCGAAGGTGGACATCAAATCCAAATATGTTACCGGCACTATACAGGCAGCCGTTCTGCTCGATCCTATCTTCCCAATGATCTTGGGTTGTCGCTACGTCTTTCTAGGGATTCCAACCGAACCCATGTATGTAGGGGCGATGCAAACCAGATCTCAATCGGAGGATGAGCAGACGCCGGCCTTGATCGTGAATCCCTTGCCTGGGGAGTTACGAGCTGCTCAAAGCCAGGATGCTACTTTGCAACCTTGCTTCAACCAGTTGCCAAAAAGTTCTGACCCACCAAGACGGGGTCAGTATTATATGAAGAATCGGTTACTGTACCGGAGAGCCGGAGTGGAGGATCGCCAGCATGGACAGCTGGTAGTTCCTAAGGTTTATCGGGAACAGCTTCTTCATATGGGACACACCATTTCTTTCAGTGGACATATGGGTGTCGGGGCAACTCTCCAGCGCATTTCCTGCCATTACTACTGGCCAGGGATGACTGGAGACGTGCGTAGGTACGTCAAGTCGTGCCCAGAGTGCCAGCGTGTGGCATCAAAACACTGGACGGCTCCGGTAGTCTTGGGTGACATGCCCATTATGAACTCTCCTTTCGAGAGAGTTGCCATCGATCTTGTTGGTCCTCTTCCTAGGACTAGGAAGAGGAATAAGTACATACTCACGATGGTGGATTGCTGTTCCATGTGGGGTGAGGCGATACCTTTGGCCACAATCGACTCTAAGCGCGTGGCTGATGCACTGATGGAGACCTTTACTCGGTTGGGATTTCCCAACCAGATCCTAACGGACAATGGGTCTCAGTTCTGTGGTAAGCTGATGGAAGAAGTCTTTCGTATCTTCCAGACTAACCACATTCACACAAGCCCGTACCACCCTCAGTCTAATGGGCAAGTAGAGAGGTTTAATGGTACCTTGATGACCATGCTTCGGAAGCTGGCTCAAGAGAAACCAGACAGATGGGATGAGTATATCTCAGCCGCCTTGTTCGCCTATCTGGAGGTTCCCCATGGGACGACCGGGTTGCCACCAGCCACTCTATTATTCGGGAGGCCTATCAAGGGTCCCTTAGAAGCCCTATTGAGATGTTGGACAGAGGAAGAAACTTCCGAAGAAGTTGTATCCTCATATAAATACGTCGAAGAGTTAAAGAAGAAACTCCAGACTGGTTGGGCTTTGGCAGCTCAGAATCTGAGGGCGGCCAGAAAGAGACACGCAGCCTACTACAATAGAAGGACGAAAGATAGGTCTCTTAAAGTGGGGGATCGGGTTCTGTTGTTACTTCCAGTGGGTTCCAATAAACTCGAAATTGGTTGGCAGGGACCTTTCCCGGTGGAAAGGGTTGTGTCCCGAACCAACTATGCCATCCGGATCAGGGGGAAATCTAAAATCTTCCACATTAACCTCCTCAAAAAGTATGAAGAACGATCTGATGGTACCTCTCTCCCACTTATGACTATGGCGGTCGCGATGGAAACTGAATCGGGCGAAGACGCGGATAGGGAGTATCCTTTACACTCTGGGGAAACCTATAGGGATGTACATATTAATCCTGATTTGTCGGCTGAAGAAACAGACCGAGTCACCCGTTTGTTGGAGTCCAATCAGCAGATTCTTACCGATCGGCCAGGGCGAACAGGGTTAGTCGAGTTTGATATGACTCTGACTACCCAAGACCCCGTTCGCCAAAAAAATATATCCAGTGCCCTTTTCGAAAGAGAAGGCCCTGGAAGCTGAAATCCAGAAGCTTCTGGACGATGACATCATCACTCCTTCGACTTCTCCTTATAATGCCGGGGTTGTCTTGTTGAGGAAGCCCAGTGGGGAGCACCGCCTATGTATTGATTACAGGCATTTAAACAGATGTACGACATTCCAAGTTGAACCGTTACCGAACACAAATCAACTGTTTGCCAGACTAAATAAGGCAAAGTACTTTTCGAAAATTGATCTAAGCAGGGGATATTATCAGATCCCTGTGAAACCCGAGGTTCGCCCCTTGCTCGCCTTCAGTACTCCGAGCGGGCATTACGAATTCAAGGTGATGCCATTTGGGCTGAGCAATGCGCCCAGTGTGTTCACTCGCATGATGAGAATGTTATTAGAGCCTTTAAAGGATCCCTCTGTGGTCTCGTTTATGGATGATATTCTCATCGCGTCTGACAATCTGAGTGATCACCTGAGGTCTTTGGGACAGATCTTCAAAAGGTTAAAAGAGGAAGGGTTAACCGCCCGTCCAGCCAAATGCATGATTGGCTATCAATCCTTGGAATTTCTGGGACATACTATTACCCCAGGGGGACTGGTACCGGAAGAAAAGAATATTGAGAAGGTCCGTCTCGCACCCCGTCCTAAATCCAAAAAAGATGTTAGGTCTTTCTTGTCTCTGTGTGGGTTTTACCAGAAATTTATTCCGCAGTTCAACGAAATTGCGGCGCCGTTAACCGAGACCCTGAGGAAAGGATTGCCAGATCTTATAATCTGGACCCCGAGCTGTGAAGAAGCTTATGGGAAGCTGAAACAGGCTTTGGTGGATAGGCCAGTCCTGCAACTCCCAAATTTGGAGAAAACGTTTGTTCTAAGAACCGACGCGAGTAACATAGGGATTGGGGCAACTTTGTTGCAGGAAGGGCGAGATGATGCTTCGGTGCTATGTCCGGTGGCGTATGCAAGTAGAAAACTGTTACCCGCCGAACGGAATTACTCCACATTCGAACGGGAATGTCTGGCTCTAGTGTGGGCGGTACAGAAATTTCAACCTTATCTGTATGGAGTACCGTTCAAAGTGCAGTCCGGCCATCAACCTCTGACCTTTTTGGCAACTTCTAAGAAACTGAACGCGAGGTTAATGAGATGGTCATTACTCCTACAACCCTATCAGTTCACGGTCGAATACATCCCCGGAAGGGAGAATGTGGGAGCGGATTTCCTATCACGGCATCCTATGGTTGAGTGTGAGGGTGGGGTCATTCGAACAGAACCTCTGGCAGTAGAAAGTTCGTAGGGTTCGACTTTCTTAAGATGGGGCCTATGTGGTGAAACGCCATTGGCTCATGTCCTCATGCCTTCTTTGATTTTGGGAAAACAGGGGAAAACGGCTTTCGGAAGCTCTCAGTTCTCTTGTTCGCTCAATCTCCAGGAAAGATAGTTCTTTGGGTTGCCTTCATAACACAATCTTTACATGGAGCGAGTAGATATATGTTTGGTTCTTTCGGGTAGACCCGATGGAGCGCCTTGCGCCAAATGTGCACTGGTGCGGCTTCTGGAGGATTCATGTCCGTTTCTACTGATCGCTATCTACTGCCTAATGTCAAGAGTCCAAGTTAAAGATTGCGACATTCTAAAGGCAGAATACTGATGGCCTAAGAAAGGTAATCTTAGGTTGTAATTAGTTTTGCACTTATAAATCTCTATTGTCTTAAAGACTGAGATGATATGGCGAAACAGCAGTCTTGCCATATTGGGAAGCGGTGACCGTTAGCCAATCTGGCTATGCGTCTTAATCTTGGCATGGCAAGGGAACAAATCTGAAGAAGAAATATTTCCCAAATGATATCGCTTGTTCTTGGCAGCCGATAGACGAGTGCTATCTTTCTTCCTATGGCTTACCGTTACTTAGTAGCATCTCTCATTTAAATATAAGCACATTAGATAGCTACGATGTGCCGGAAGGAGGGAAGGGCTCCTTGGGGATGAGTCCACCAATCTATGATCTATCTTCTTGAGCCGGAAGAGGCTATCCACTGTGCTATCTCTTTCGTCTTTTAGTCGATAGGATGATGTGGGGATTATAAATAAACTTCGTTATCTCATTGAGAGAACCTGCATTTCTCTGAATCTACGTGTTAGGTGAGGCACTGCCGGTCCATGGCGGCGGCAGCTCAGACAAGAGCAGCAGCCGGAAGAGGTAGTATCTTCTTGCATATTCTTGTTGGGAATGGGGAACTACACTGCGTGCCATACAACCCCACTACTATACTATTAGTTAACTGGGAGAAACACACAGATTACTAGGCGCACCACACCACAAGATCTTGGTTGTGAGAAAGGCATGGTTTGCGAGGGAGAGAGAAGCTGGGAAACGAATGTGCCCAATAATAATAAATGCAGGGTATGAGTGTGGAGAGTGATTCGTGTATGCAACAGGGTGCATAGTGTAGCCGACCGGACGTCTACAGATTGGAGGTCTATGCAAGCCAGGACGTAGCCAATCCAGGGGCTACCTGACATGTCCGACGCATTCAAGCAAGCCACTTATAAACTTGTGTTGGTAAGCCGAAATGCATAACTAATATGTGGTCCATGAGTCAGCTTGATCCCTCACTAAAATGTTATCATCTACAGGGTCCTTCTTTTGAAGTCTTCTCATCAACTTAAGGTTGAGTGTAAACCGGAAAGTGTGTTGAGGGAATTGACAAGGCTTCTATACCTAAAGTCCTAAGCACCTGATGAAGCCAGGGCAAGTCAGTGGACATATGAGGTAGAATGTTTTCTAATTTTAAGAAAGAAGCATTACACGAAATTAAATGAGTGGAAAGACCACAACTCAAGTCTCATCGACTGAAGGTCGAGTGTTTTTCTGATGAGGCTGTTTGGACCTACGCCAATTCCCATCCTTGTCCGGGACAGCGAAAGACTCTGATTCATTCCCTATATCCAATCTGGTATCATGACTTTGGTTCCCAACCTCAATTGTGCCCAGTGAACCCATGGCACTTTCCCAGACCAGATTACTGACTATATCGTGGTGACCTAGGAAACTTGGAAGCTGTTGTTCGAACAACCGACGCTGGATAGAGAGACTGGAACTTTGCCCGGTGAGGCAGTTGTGAAATGACTGGACAATTTCAAGATCTGTGCTAGATGATGTTCAGAGTTTTCTGGATTCATTTCTGGACTAGAGTTTTCTCATCAGTTTTGTTTTCTGGACTTGTATAGGTTTATCTGTCTTAGTGTTTTTCTGTGTTGTCTTTATTACGATATTAAATCATAATTATAGTGACTGAGACAATCGTCATGTTACGTTTGTGTCAGCCAGAAATACACTGCAGGAAATAACCCTGAGGTCGAAAGATAGAGTGACAGTAAGTCCGGGGAACAGATGAGGGTTGGCAGCAAAGACCTATCCCCAGCCTGAGCAAAAGAATAAGTTTGAAATATTGTGACGGGACATTATGGGACCCTCCCCATAGCTTGTTACAATTTCTGGGGGCACGTCCCGGATATTTGAAATCCTGGTGGAATTCTGGCTGATATAGTGATAGGGGACAGATATCCTTGTCTACTATCAATAGGTAGCCTACCGTGCCTGGCTATTGTCTGTACTCTGCCTGACACAGACTGACCAACATGTGACGTGTTGTGGTCGTATAAACTATCCAATTGTTATTTGATCGATACAGTTTTGATATAGAATTGTATACATTTACCCGCTGAGTTTAAGATGGCATCAGTAAAATTTAATGTTGCTGAAGTACAGGCTACAGGGCGTGAGATGGGTTATGATGGAGCGGAGTTACAGAAATATGTTCAGGAAGTGGAAAGAGACTTCAGACAGGCTGTGCGCGAAGCCAAGAAAATTGAGGCTGAGGCTGAGGCTAGGAAGATGGAGGCCGAGCAGGCAGTCAGAGACCTTGAGTTCCGTATGAGGGAGTTGGAGCTGAAAGCTCAAACTGCCAAGGAAAGCGAGGGTGCAGTGGGAGGCGCAAGTCTCCCTGACTCAACAACTTCTAGTGGCGGTCCATACCAGGCAATGAAGTTCCCTTTGCTCCCGTTCGATGAACACAAAGAGAAGATCGACCAGTATCTTCAAAAATTCCAGTCGATGGCTTTGGCTATGGGACTGGAACGTGGGAAATGGAACTTGAAACTCTCGCAGGGCCTGAGGGGGACAGCGTACGAGGTCTATTCAAGGTTGCCACCTGGTATGGAGAATGATTATGAAGCGCTGGGAAAAGCATTATTGAAAAGGTTCCAGATGACAGCCTATACATACCGGCAGAAGTTCAGAAAGTCGAAGAGAGAGCCAGGAGAGATGTTCGCAGCCTACAGTGTTAGACTGAAGTCTTACCTTTTGAAGTGGATGTCATTAGCTGGATTTGCTAACGACTATGAAAGTTTAGAAGAATTAGTGGTCGTGGACCAAATGAAGAGAATGATGCCTAGGCCATTGCAAACCTTCTTGCTTGAAAATGGGGCAGAAAGGTTAGACATAGTGAACACATTAGCGGAAAGGTATGTGCTAGCTCATGGGGATAATGGGGAACTGTCACAACCCAATCCCCGACCACCAGACACATGGTCTGGAAAGAAGAAGAACCCTAAAACAGCTCACACCAAGAAGGAGGATCCTTTCGATAAAGTTCCAATTAAGAAACCCTCTGGTAAGAGTCCACCTGGATCTCCTAAAAGAAAGTGGAGTGAAAAGTGGTGCGCCTACTGCAAATCTCTCACACACAATACGGCCGATTGCCGGCGCAAACAGAAAGACTCTCACTATGCTGCCTGTCTTGTAGAAACCGGGGAAGGGTCTAACAAGGAGGTAGAAGGGAGGGGTCTTGAGAACAAAGATTCAGAGAAACCACCAGTAGTAGAAACGATACTTGTGAACGGACAACCAGTTGAGTGTCTCTATGACACAGGTCTGCAGTTTGAGGCTGTAATTTCATCACACTTAGTGAGCCCAGAGCAGTTAACCGGGGAATCTATTGAGATTCAAACGGTGACAAAGAGTGCGGTAGCGATGTCTCTTCCAATTGCGAAGGTGGACATCAAATCCAAATATGTTACCGGCACTATACAGGCAGCCGTTCTGCTCGATCCTATCTTCCCAATGATCTTGGGTTGTCGCTACGTCTTTCTAGGGATTCCAACCGAACCCATGTATGTAGGGGCGATGCAAACCAGATCTCAATCGGAGGATGAGCAGACGCCGGCCTTGATCGTGAATCCCTTGCCTGGGGAGTTACGAGCTGCTCAAAGCCAGGATGCTACTTTGCAACCTTGCTTCAACCAGTTGCCAAAAAGTTCTGACCCACCAAGACGGGGTCAGTATTATATGAAGAATCGGTTACTGTACCGGAGAGCCGGAGTGGAGGATCGCCAGCATGGACAGCTGGTAGTTCCTAAGGTTTATCGGGAACAGCTTCTTCATATGGGACACACCATTTCTTTCAGTGGACATATGGGTGTCGGGGCAACTCTCCAGCGCATTTCCTGCCATTACTACTGGCCAGGGATGACTGGAGACGTGCGTAGGTACGTCAAGTCGTGCCCAGAGTGCCAGCGTGTGGCATCAAAACACTGGACGGCTCCGGTAGTCTTGGGTGACATGCCCATTATGAACTCTCCTTTCGAGAGAGTTGCCATCGATCTTGTTGGTCCTCTTCCTAGGACTAGGAAGAGGAATAAGTACATACTCACGATGGTGGATTGCTGTTCCATGTGGGGTGAGGCGATACCTTTGGCCACAATCGACTCTAAGCGCGTGGCTGATGCACTGATGGAGACCTTTACTCGGTTGGGATTTCCCAACCAGATCCTAACGGACAATGGGTCTCAGTTCTGTGGTAAGCTGATGGAAGAAGTCTTTCGTATCTTCCAGACTAACCACATTCACACAAGCCCGTACCACCCTCAGTCTAATGGGCAAGTAGAGAGGTTTAATGGTACCTTGATGACCATGCTTCGGAAGCTGGCTCAAGAGAAACCAGACAGATGGGATGAGTATATCTCAGCCGCCTTGTTCGCCTATCTGGAGGTTCCCCATGGGACGACCGGGTTGCCACCAGCCACTCTATTATTCGGGAGGCCTATCAAGGGTCCCTTAGAAGCCCTATTGAGATGTTGGACAGAGGAAGAAACTTCCGAAGAAGTTGTATCCTCATATAAATACGTCGAAGAGTTAAAGAAGAAACTCCAGACTGGTTGGGCTTTGGCAGCTCAGAATCTGAGGGCGGCCAGAAAGAGACACGCAGCCTACTACAATAGAAGGACGAAAGATAGGTCTCTTAAAGTGGGGGATCGGGTTCTGTTGTTACTTCCAGTGGGTTCCAATAAACTCGAAATTGGTTGGCAGGGACCTTTCCCGGTGGAAAGGGTTGTGTCCCGAACCAACTATGCCATCCGGATCAGGGGGAAATCTAAAATCTTCCACATTAACCTCCTCAAAAAGTATGAAGAACGATCTGATGGTACCTCTCTCCCACTTATGACTATGGCGGTCGCGATGGAAACTGAATCGGGCGAAGACGCGGATAGGGAGTATCCTTTACACTCTGGGGAAACCTATAGGGATGTACATATTAATCCTGATTTGTCGGCTGAAGAAACAGACCGAGTCACCCGTTTGTTGGAGTCCAATCAGCAGATTCTTACCGATCGGCCAGGGCGAACAGGGTTAGTCGAGTTTGATATGACTCTGACTACCCAAGACCCCGTTCGCCAAAAAATATATCCAGTGCCCTTTTCGAAAGAGAAGGCCCTGGAAGCTGAAATCCAGAAGCTTCTGGACGATGACATCATCACTCCTTCGACTTCTCCTTATAATGCCGGGGTTGTCTTGTTGAGGAAGACCAGTGGGGAGCACCGCCTATGTATTGATTACAGGCATTTAAACAGATGTACGACATTCCAAGTTGAACCGTTACCGAACACAAATCAACTGTTTGCCAGACTAAATAAGGCAAAGTACTTTTCGAAAATTGATCTAAGCAGGGGATATTATCAGATCCCTGTGAAACCCGAGGTTCGCCCCTTGCTCGCCTTCAGTACTCCGAGCGGGCATTACGAATTCAAGGTGATGCCATTTGGGCTGAGCAATGCGCCCAGTGTGTTCACTCGCATGATGAGAATGTTATTAGAGCCTTTAAAGGATCCCTCTGTGGTCTCGTTTATGGATGATATTCTCATCGCGTCTGACAATCTGAGTGATCACCTGAGGTCTTTGGGACAGATCTTCAAAAGGTTAAAAGAGGAAGGGTTAACCGCCCGTCCAGCCAAATGCATGATTGGCTATCAATCCTTGGAATTTCTGGGACATACTATTACCCCAGGGGGACTGGTACCGGAAGAAAAGAATATTGAGAAGGTCCGTCTCGCACCCCGTCCTAAATCCAAAAAAGATGTTAGGTCTTTCTTGTCTCTGTGTGGGTTTTACCAGAAATTTATTCCGCAGTTCAACGAAATTGCGGCGCCGTTAACCGAGACCCTGAGGAAAGGATTGCCAGATCTTATAATCTGGACCCCGAGCTGTGAAGAAGCTTATGGGAAGCTGAAACAGGCTTTGGTGGATAGGCCAGTCCTGCAACTCCCAAATTTGGAGAAAACGTTTGTTCTAAGAACCGACGCGAGTAACATAGGGATTGGGGCAACTTTGTTGCAGGAAGGGCGAGATGATGCTTCGGTGCTATGTCCGGTGGCGTATGCAAGTAGAAAACTGTTACCCGCCGAACGGAATTACTCCACATTCGAACGGGAATGTCTGGCTCTAGTGTGGGCGGTACAGAAATTTCAACCTTATCTGTATGGAGTACCGTTCAAAGTGCAGTCCGGCCATCAACCTCTGACCTTTTTGGCAACTTCTAAGAAACTGAACGCGAGGTTAATGAGATGGTCATTACTCCTACAACCCTATCAGTTCACGGTCGAATACATCCCCGGAAGGGAGAATGTGGGAGCGGATTTCCTATCACGGCATCCTATGGTTGAGTGTGAGGGTGGGGTCATTCGAACAGAACCTCTGGCAGTAGAAAGTTCGTAGGGTTCGACTTTCTTAAGATGGGGCCTATGTGGTGAAACGCCATTGGCTCATGTCCTCATGCCTTCTTTGATTTTGGGAAAACAGGGGAAAACGGCTTTCGGAAGCTCTCAGTTCTCTTGTTCGCTCAATCTCCAGGAAAGATAGTTCTTTGGGTTGCCTTCATAACACAATCTTTACATGGAGCGAGTAGATATATGTTTGGTTCTTTCGGGTAGACCCGATGGAGCGCCTTGCGCCAAATGTGCACTGGTGCGGCTTCTGGAGGATTCATGTCCGTTTCTACTGATCGCTATCTACTGCCTAATGTCAAGAGTCCAAGTTAAAGATTGCGACATTCTAAAGGCAGAATACTGATGGCCTAAGAAAGGTAATCTTAGGTTGTAATTAGTTTTGCACTTATAAATCTCTATTGTCTTAAAGACTGAGATGATATGGCGAAACAGCAGTCTTGCCATATTGGGAAGCGGTGACCGTTAGCCAATCTGGCTATGCGTCTTAATCTTGGCATGGCAAGGGAACAAATCTGAAGAAGAAATATTTCCCAAATGATATCGCTTGTTCTTGGCAGCCGATAGACGAGTGCTATCTTTCTTCCTACGGCTTACCGTTACTTAGTAGCATCTCTCATTTAAATATAAGCACATTAGATAGCTACGATGTGCCGGAAGGAGGGAAGGGCTCCTTGGGGATGGGGTCCACCAATCTATGATCTATCTTCTTGAGCCGGAAGAGGCTATCCACGGTGCTATCTCTTTCGTCTTTTAGTCGATAGGATGATGTGGGGATTATAAATAAACTTCGTTATCTCATTGAGAGAACCTGCATTTCTCTGAATCTACGTGTTAGGTGAGGCACTGCCGGTCCATGGCGGCGGCAGCTCAGACAAGAGCAGCAGCCGGAAGAGGTAGTATCTTCTTGCATATTCTTGTTGGGAATGGGGAACTACACTGCGTGCCATACAACCCCACTACTATACTATTAGTTAACGGGGAGAAACACACAGATTACTTGGCGCACCACACCACAAGATCTTGGTTGTGAGAAAGGCATGGTTTGCGAGGGAGAGAGAAGCTGGGAAACGAATGTGCCCAATAATAATAAAGGCAGGGTATGAGTGTGGAGAGTGATTCGTGTATGCAACAGGGTGCATAGTGTAGCCGACCGGACGTCTACAGATTGGAGGTCTATGCAAGCCAGGACGTAGCCAATCCAGGGGCTACCTGACATGTCCGACGCATTCAAGCAAGCCACTTATAAACTGGTGTTGGTAAGCCGAAATGCATAACTAATATGTGGTCCATGAGTCAGCTTGATCCCTCACTAAAATGTTATCATCTACAGGGTCCTTCTTTTGAAGTCTTCTCATCAACTTAAGGTTGAGTGTAAAGCGGAAAGTGTGTTGAGGGAATTGACAAGGCTTCTATACCTAAAGTCCTAAGCACCTGATGAAGCCAGGGCAAGTCAGTGGACATATGAGGTAGAATGTTTTCTAATTTTAAGAAAGAAGCATTACACGAAATTAAATGAGTGGAAAGACCACAACTCAAGTCTCATCGACTGAAGGTCGAGTGTTTTTCTGATGAGGCTGTTTGGACCTACGCCAATTCCCATCCTTGTCCGGGACAGCGAAAGACTCTGATTCATTCCCTATATCCAATCTGGTATCATGACTTTGGTTCCCAACCTCAATTGTGCCCAGTGAACCCATGGCACTTTCCCAGACCAGATTACTGACTATATCGTGGTGACCTAGGAAACTTGGAAGCTGTTGTTCGAACAACCGACGCTGGATAGAGAGACTGGAACTTTGCCCGGTGAGGCAGTTGTGAAATGACTGGACAATTTCAAGATCTGTGCTAGATGATGTTCAGAGTTTTCTGGATTCATTTCTGGACTAGAGTTTTCTCATCAGTTTTGTTTTCTGGACTTGTATAGGTTTATCTGTCTTAGTGTTTTTCTGTGTTGTCTTTATTACGATATTAAATCATAATTATAGTGACTGAGACAATCGTCATGTTACGTTTGTGTCAGCCAGAAATACACTGCAGGAAATAACCCTGAGGTCGAAAGATAGAGTGACGGTAAGTCCGGGGAACAGATGAGGGTTGGCAGCAAAGACCTATCCCCAGCCTGAGCAAAAGAATAAGTTTGAAATATTGTGACGGGACATTATGGGACCCTCCCCATAGCTTGTTACAATTTCTGGGGGCACGTCCCGGATATTTGAAATCCTGGTGGAATTCTGGCTGATATAGTGATAGGGGACAGATATCCTTGTCTACTATCAATAGGTAGCCTACCGTGCCTGGCTATTGTCTGTACTCTGCCTGACACAGACTGACCGACATGTGACGTGTTGTGGTCGTATAAACTATCCAATTGTTATTTGATCGATACAGTTTTGATATAGAATTGTATACATTTACCCGCTGAGTTTAAGATGGCATCAGTAAAATTTAATGTTGCTGAAGTACAGGCTACAGGGCGTGAGATGGGTTATGATGGAGCGGAGTTACAGAAATATGTTCAGGAAGTGGAAAGAGACTTCAGACAGGCTGTGCGCGAAGCCAAGAAAATTGAGGCTGAGGCTGAGGCTAGGAAGATGGAGGCCGAGCAGGCAGTCAGAGACCTTGAGTTCCGTATGAGGGAGTTGGAGCTGAAAGCTCAAACTGCCAAGGAAAGCGAGGGTGCAGTGGGAGGCGCAAGTCTCCCTGACTCAACAACTTCTAGTGGCGGTCCATACCAGGCCATGAAGTTCCCTTTGCTCCCGTTCGATGAACACAAAGAGAAGATCGACCAGTATCTTCAAAAATTCCAGTCGATGGCTTTGGCTATGGGACTGGAACGTGGGAAATGGAACTTGAAACTCTCGCAGGGCCTGAGGGGGACAGCGTACGAGGTCTATTCAAGGTTGCCACCTGGTATGGAGAATGATTATGAAGCGCTGGGAAAAGCATTATTGAAAAGGTTCCAGATGACAGCCTATACATACCGGCAGCAGTTCAGAAAGTCGAAGAGAGAGCCAGGAGAGATGTTCGCAGCCTACAGTGTTAGACTGAAGTCTTACCTTTTGAAGTGGATGTCATTAGCTGGATTTGCTAACGACTATGAAAGTTTAGAAGAATTAGTGGTCGTGGACCAAATGAAGAGAATGATGCCTAGGCCATTGCAAACCTTCTTGCTTGAAAATGGGGCAGAAAGGTTAGACATAGTGAACACATTAGCGGAAAGGTATGTGCTAGCTCATGGGGATAATGGGGAACTGTCACAACCCAATCCCCGACCACCAGACACATGGTCTGGAAAGAAGAAGAACCCTAAAACAGCTCACACCAAGAAGGAGGATCCTTTCGATAAAGTTCCAATTAAGAAACCCTCTGGTAAGAGTCCACCTGGATCTCCTAAAAGAAAGTGGAGTGAAAAGTGGTGCGCCTACTGCAAATCTCTCACACACAATACGGCCGATTGCCGGCGCAAACAGAAAGACTCTCACTATGCTGCCTGTCTTGTAGAAACCGGGGAAGGGTCTAACAAGGAGGTAGAAGGGAGGGGTCTTGAGAACAAAGATTCAGAGAAACCACCAGTAGTAGAAACGATACTTGTGAACGGACAACCAGTTGAGTGTCTCTATGACACAGGTCTGCAGTTTGAGGCTGTAATTTCATCACACTTAGTGAGCCCAGAGCAGTTAACCGGGGAATCTATTGAGATTCAAACGGTGACAAAGAGTGCGGTAGCGATGTCTCTTCCAATTGCGAAGGTGGACATCAAATCCAAATATGTTACCGGCACTATACAGGCAGCCGTTCTGCTCGATCCTATCTTCCCAATGATCTTGGGTTGTCGCTACGTCTTTCTAGGGATTCCAACCGAACCCATGTATGTAGGGGCGATGCAAACCAGATCTCAATCGGAGGATGAGCAGACGCCGGCCTTGATCGTGAATCCCTTGCCTGGGGAGTTACGAGCTGCTCAAAGCCAGGATGCTACTTTGCAACCTTGCTTCAACCAGTTGCCAAAAAGTTCTGACCCACCAAGACGGGGTCAGTATTATATGAAGAATCGGTTACTGTACCGGAGAGCCGGAGTGGAGGATCGCCAGCATGGACAGCTGGTAGTTCCTAAGGTTTATCGGGAACAGCTTCTTCATATGGGACACACCATTTCTTTCAGTGGACATATGGGTGTCGGGGCAACTCTCCAGCGCATTTCCTGCCATTACTACTGGCCAGGGATGACTGGAGACGTGCGTAGGTACGTCAAGTCGTGCCCAGAGTGCCAGCGTGTGGCATCAAAACACTGGACGGCTCCGGTAGTCTTGGGTGACATGCCCATTATGAACTCTCCTTTCGAGAGAGTTGCCATCGATCTTGTTGGTCCTCTTCCTAGGACTAGGAAGAGGAATAAGTACATACTCACGATGGTGGATTGCTGTTCCATGTGGGGTGAGGCGATACCTTTGGCCACAATCGACTCTAAGCGCGTGGCTGATGCACTGATGGAGACCTTTACTCGGTTGGGATTTCCCAACCAGATCCTAACGGACAATGGGTCTCAGTTCTGTGGTAAGCTGATGGAAGAAGTCTTTCGTATCTTCCAGACTAACCACATTCACACAAGCCCGTACCACCCTCAGTCTAATGGGCAAGTAGAGAGGTTTAATGGTACCTTGATGACCATGCTTCGGAAGCTGGCTCAAGAGAAACCAGACAGATGGGATGAGTATATCTCAGCCGCCTTGTTCGCCTATCTGGAGGTTCCCCATGGGACGACCGGGTTGCCACCAGCCACTCTATTATTCGGGAGGCCTATCAAGGGTCCCTTAGAAGCCCTATTGAGATGTTGGACAGAGGAAGAAACTTCCGAAGAAGTTGTATCCTCATATAAATACGTCGAAGAGTTAAAGAAGAAACTCCAGACTGGTTGGGCTTTGGCAGCTCAGAATCTGAGGGCGGCCAGAAAGAGACACGCAGCCTACTACAATAGAAGGACGAAAGATAGGTCTCTTAAAGTGGGGGATCGGGTTCTGTTGTTACTTCCAGTGGGTTCCAATAAACTCGAAATTGGTTGGCAGGGACCTTTCCCGGTGGAAAGGGTTGTGTCCCGAACCAACTATGCCATCCGGATCAGGGGGAAATCTAAAATCTTCCACATTAACCTCCTCAAAAAGTATGAAGAACGATCTGATGGTACCTCTCTCCCACTTATGACTATGGCGGTCGCGATGGAAACTGAATCGGGCGAAGACGCGGATAGGGAGTATCCTTTACACTCTGGGGAAACCTATAGGGATGTACATATTAATCCTGATTTGTCGGCTGAAGAAACAGACCGAGTCACCCGTTTGTTGGAGTCCAATCAGCAGATTCTTACCGATCGGCCAGGGCGAACAGGGTTAGTCGAGTTTGATATGACTCTGACTACCCAAGACCCCGTTCGCCAAAAAATATATCCAGTGCCCTTTTCGAAAGAGAAGGCCCTGGAAGCTGAAATCCAGAAGCTTCTGGACGATGACATCATCACTCCTTCGACTTCTCCTTATAATGCCGGGGTTGTCTTGTTGAGGAAGCCCAGTGGGGAGCACCGCCTATGTATTGATTACAGGCATTTAAACAGATGTACGACATTCCAAGTTGAACCGTTACCGAACACAAATCAACTGTTTGCCAGACTAAATAAGGCAAAGTACTTTTCGAAAATTGATCTAAGCAGGGGATATTATCAGATCCCTGTGAAACCCGAGGTTCGCCCCTTGCTCGCCTTCAGTACTCCGAGCGGGCATTACGAATTCAAGGTGATGCCATTTGGGCTGAGCAATGCGCCCAGTGTGTTCACTCGCATGATGAGAATGTTATTAGAGCCTTTAAAGGATCCCTCTGTGGTCTCGTTTATGGATGATATTCTCATCGCGTCTGACAATCTGAGTGATCACCTGAGGTCTTTGGGACAGATCTTCAAAAGGTTAAAAGAGGAAGGGTTAACCGCCCGTCCAGCCAAATGCATGATTGGCTATCAATCCTTGGAATTTCTGGGACATACTATTACCCCAGGGGGACTGGTACCGGAAGAAAAGAATATTGAGAAGGTCCGTCTCGCACCCCGTCCTAAATCCAAAAAAGATGTTAGGTCTTTCTTGTCTCTGTGTGGGTTTTACCAGAAATTTATTCCGCAGTTCAACGAAATTGCGGCGCCGTTAACCGAGACCCTGAGGAAAGGATTGCCAGATCTTATAATCTGGACCCCGAGCTGTGAAGAAGCTTATGGGAAGCTGAAACAGGCTTTGGTGGATAGGCCAGTCCTGCAACTCCCAAATTTGGAGAAAACGTTTGTTCTAAGAACCGACGCGAGTAACATAGGGATTGGGGCAACTTTGTTGCAGGAAGGGCGAGATGATGCTTCGGTGCTATGTCCGGTGGCGTATGCAAGTAGAAAACTGTTACCCGCCGAACGGAATTACTCCACATTCGAACGGGAATGTCTGGCTCTAGTGTGGGCGGTACAGAAATTTCAACCTTATCTGTATGGAGTACCGTTCAAAGTGCAGTCCGGCCATCAACCTCTGACCTTTTTGGCAACTTCTAAGAAACTGAACGCGAGGTTAATGAGATGGTCATTACTCCTACAACACTATCAGTTCACGGTCGAATACATCCCCGGAAGGGAGAATGTGGGAGCGGATTTCCTATCACGGCATCCTATGGTTGAGTGTGAGGGTGGGGTCATTCGAACAGAACCTCTGGCAGTAGAAAGTTCGTAGGGTTCGACTTTCTTAAGATGGGGCCTATGTGGTGAAACGCCATTGGCTCATGTCCTCATGCCTTCTTTGATTTTGGGAAAACAGGGGAAAACGGCTTTCGGAAGCTCTCAGTTCTCTTGTTCGCTCAATCTCCAGGAAAGATAGTTCTTTGGGTTGCCTTCATAACACAATCTTTACATGGAGCGAGTAGATATATGTTTGGTTCTTTCGGGTAGACCCGATGGAGCGCCTTGCGCCAAATGTGCACTGGTGCGGCTTCTGGAGGATTCATGTCCGTTTCTACTGATCGCTATCTACTGCCTAATGTCAAGAGTCCAAGTTAAAGATTGCGACATTCTAAAGGCAGAATACTGATGGCCTAAGAAAGGTAATCTTAGGTTGTAATTAGTTTTGCACTTATAAATCTCTATTGTCTTAAAGACTGAGATGATATGGCGAAACAGCAGTCTTGCCATATTGGGAAGCGGTGACCGTTAGCCAATCTGGCTATGCGTCTTAATCTTGGCATGGCAAGGGAACAAATCTGAAGAAGAAATATTTCCCAAATGATATCGCTTGTTCTTGGCAGCCGATAGACGAGTGCTATCTTTCTTCCTACGGCTTACCGTTACTTAGTAGCATCTCTCATTTAAATATAAGCACATTAGATAGCTACGATGTGCCGGAAGGAGGGAAGGGCTCCTTGGGGATGAGTCCACCAATCTATGATCTATCTTCTTGAGCCGGAAGAGGCTATCCACTGTGCTATCTCTTTCGTCTTTTAGTCGATAGGATGATGTGGGGATTATAAATAAACTTCGTTATCTCATTGAGAGAACCTGCATTTCTCTGAATCTACGTGTTAGGTGAGGCACTGCCGGTCCATGGCGGCGGCAGCTCAGACAAGAGCAGCAGCCGGAAGAGGTAGTATCTTCTTGCATATTCTTGTTGGGAATGGGGAACTACACTGCGTGCCATACAACCCCACTACTATACTATTAGTTAACTGGGAGAAACACACAGATTACTAGGCGCACCACACCACAAGATCTTGGTTGTGAGAAAGGCATGGTTTGCGAGGGAGAGAGAAGCTGGGAAACGAATGTGCCCAATAATAATAAATGCAGGGTATGAGTGTGGAGAGTGATTCGTGTATGCAACAGGGTGCATAGTGTAGCCGACCGGACGTCTACAGATTGGAGGTCTATGCAAGCCAGGACGTAGCCAATCCAGGGGCTACCTGACATGTCCGACGCATTCAAGCAAGCCACTTATAAACTTGTGTTGGTAAGCCGAAATGCATAACTAATATGTGGTCCATGAGTCAGCTTGATCCCTCACTAAAATGTTATCATCTACAGGGTCCTTCTTTTGAAGTCTTCTCATCAACTTAAGGTTGAGTGTAAACCGGAAAGTGTGTTGAGGGAATTGACAAGGCTTCTATACCTAAAGTCCTAAGCACCTGATGAAGCCAGGGCAAGTCAGTGGACATATGAGGTAGAATGTTTTCTAATTTTAAGAAAGAAGCATTACACGAAATTAAATGAGTGGAAAGACCACAACTCAAGTCTCATCGACTGAAGGTCGAGTGTTTTTCTGATGAGGCTGTTTGGACCTACGCCAATTCCCATCCTTGTCCGGGACAGCGAAAGACTCTGATTCATTCCCTATATCCAATCTGGTATCATGACTTTGGTTCCCAACCTCAATTGTGCCCAGTGAACCCATGGCACTTTCCCAGACCAGATTACTGACTATATCGTGGTGACCTAGGAAACTTGGAAGCTGTTGTTCGAACAACCGACGCTGGATAGAGAGACTGGAACTTTGCCCGGTGAGGCAGTTGTGAAATGACTGGACAATTTCAAGATCTGTGCTAGATGATGTTCAGAGTTTTCTGGATTCATTTCTGGACTAGAGTTTTCTCATCAGTTTTGTTTTCTGGACTTGTATAGGTTTATCTGTCTTAGTGTTTTTCTGTGTTGTCTTTATTACGATATTAAATCATAATTATAGTGACTGAGACAATCGTCATGTTACGTTTGTGTCAGCCAGAAATACACTGCAGGAAATAACCCTGAGGTCGAAAGATAGAGTGACAGTAAGTCCGGGGAACAGATGAGGGTTGGCAGCAAAGACCTATCCCCAGCCTGAGCAAAAGAATAAGTTTGAAATATTGTGACGGGACATTATGGGACCCTCCCCATAGCTTGTTACAATTTCTGGGGGCACGTCCCGGATATTTGAAATCCTGGTGGAATTCTGGCTGATATAGTCATAGGGGACAGATATCCTTGTCTACTATCAATAGGTAGCCAACCGTGCCTGGCTATTGTCTGTACTCTGCCTGACACAGACTGACCAACATGTGACGTGTTGTGGTCGTATAAACTATCCAATTGTTATTTGATCGATACAGTTTTGATATAGAATTGTATACATTTACCCGCTGAGTTTAAGATGGCATCAGTAAAATTTAATGTTGCTGAAGTACAGGCTACAGGGCGTGAGATGGGTTATGATGGAGCGGAGTTACAGAAATATGTTCAGGAAGTGGAAAGAGACTTCAGACAGGCTGTGCGCGAAGCCAAGAAAATTGAGGCTGAGGCTGAGGCTAGGAAGATGGAGGCCGAGCAGGCAGTCAGAGACCTTGAGTTCCGTATGAGGGAGTTGGAGCTGAAAGCTCAAACTGCCAAGGAAAGCGAGGGTGCAGTGGGAGGCGCAAGTCTCCCTGACTCAACAACTTCTAGTGGCGGTCCATACCAGGCAATGAAGTTCCCTTTGCTCCCGTTCGATGAACACAAAGAGAAGATCGACCAGTATCTTCAAAAATTCCAGTCGATGGCTTTGGCTATGGGACTGGAACGTGGGAAATGGAACTTGAAACTCTCGCAGGGCCTGAGGGGGACAGCGTACGAGGTCTATTCAAGGTTGCCACCTGGTATGGAGAATGATTATGAAGCGCTGGGAAAAGCATTATTGAAAAGGTTCCAGATGACAGCCTATACATACCGGCAGCAGTTCAGAAAGTCGAAGAGAGAGCCAGGAGAGATGTTCGCAGCCTACAGTGTTAGACTGAAGTCTTACCTTTTGAAGTGGATGTCATTAGCTGGATTTGCTAACGACTATGAAAGTTTAGAAGAATTAGTGGTCGTGGACCAAATGAAGAGAATGATGCCTAGGCCATTGCAAACCTTCTTGCTTGAAAATGGGGCAGAAAGGTTAGACATAGTGAACACATTAGCGGAAAGGTATGTGCTAGCTCATGGGGATAATGGGGAACTGTCACAACCCAATCCCCGACCACCAGACACATGGTCTGGAAAGAAGAAGAACCCTAAAACAGCTCACACCAAGAAGGAGGATCCTTTCGATAAAGTTCCAATTAAGAAACCCTCTGGTAAGAGTCCACCTGGATCTCCTAAAAGAAAGTGGAGTGAAAAGTGGTGCGCCTACTGCAAATCTCTCACACACAATACGGCCGATTGCCGGCGCAAACAGAAAGACTCTCACTATGCTGCCTGTCTTGTAGAAACCGGGGAAGGGTCTAACAAGGAGGTAGAAGGGAGGGGTCTTGAGAACAAAGATTCAGAGAAACCACCAGTAGTAGAAACGATACTTGTGAACGGACAACCAGTTGAGTGTCTCTATGACACAGGTCTGCAGTTTGAGGCTGTAATTTCATCACACTTAGTGAGCCCAGAGCAGTTAACCGGGGAATCTATTGAGATTCAAACGGTGACAAAGAGTGCGGTAGCGATGTCTCTTCCAATTGCGAAGGTGGACATCAAATCCAAATATGTTACCGGCACTATACAGGCAGCCGTTCTGCTCGATCCTATCTTCCCAATGATCTTGGGTTGTCGCTACGTCTTTCTAGGGATTCCAACCGAACCCATGTATGTAGGGGCGATGCAAACCAGATCTCAATCGGAGGATGAGCAGACGCCGGCCTTGATCGTGAATCCCTTGCCTGGGGAGTTACGAGCTGCTCAAAGCCAGGATGCTACTTTGCAACCTTGCTTCAACCAGTTGCCAAAAAGTTCTGACCCACCAAGACGGGGTCAGTATTATATGAAGAATCGGTTACTGTACCGGAGAGCCGGAGTGGAGGATCGCCAGCATGGACAGCTGGTAGTTCCTAAGGTTTATCGGGAACAGCTTCTTCATATGGGACACACCATTTCTTTCAGTGGACATATGGGTGTCGGGGCAACTCTCCAGCGCATTTCCTGCCATTACTACTGGCCAGGGATGACTGGAGACGTGCGTAGGTACGTCAAGTCGGGCCCAGAGTGCCAGCGTGTGGCATCAAAACACTGGACGGCTCCGGTAGTCTTGGGTGACATGCCCATTATGAACTCTCCTTTCGAGAGAGTTGCCATCGATCTTGTTGGTCCTCTTCCTAGGACTAGGAAGAGGAATAAGTACATACTCACGATGGTGGATTGCTGTTCCATGTGGGGTGAGGCGATACCTTTGGCCACAATCGACTCTAAGCGCGTGGCTGATGCACTGATGGAGACCTTTACTCGGTTGGGATTTCCCAACCAGATCCTAACGGACAATGGGTCTCAGTTCTGTGGTAAGCTGATGGAAGAAGTCTTTCGTATCTTCCAGACTAACCACATTCACACAAGCCCGTACCACCCTCAGTCTAATGGGCAAGTAGAGAGGTTTAATGGTACCTTGATGACCATGCTTCGGAAGCTGGCTCAAGAGAAACCAGACAGATGGGATGAGTATATCTCAGCCGCCTTGTTCGCCTATCTGGAGGTTCCCCATGGGACGACCGGGTTGCCACCAGCCACTCTATTATTCGGGAGGCCTATCAAGGGTCCCTTAGAAGCCCTATTGAGATGTTGGACAGAGGAAGAAACTTCCGAAGAAGTTGTATCCTCATATAAATACGTCGAAGAGTTAAAGAAGAAACTCCAGACTGGTTGGGCTTTGGCAGCTCAGAATCTGAGGGCGGCCAGAAAGAGACACGCAGCCTACTACAATAGAAGGACGAAAGATAGGTCTCTTAAAGTGGGGGATCGGGTTCTGTTGTTACTTCCAGTGGGTTCCAATCAACTCGAAATTGGTTGGCAGGGACCTTTCCCGGTGGAAAGGGTTGTGTCCCGAACCAACTATGCCATCCGGATCAGGGGGAAATCTAAAATCTTCCACATTAACCTCCTCAAAAAGTATGAAGAACGATCTGATGGTACCTCTCTCCCACTTATGACTATGGCGGTCGCGATGGAAACTGAATCGGGCGAAGACGCGGATAGGGAGTATCCTTTACACTCTGGGGAAACCTATAGGGATGTACATATTAATCCTGATTTGTCGGCTGAAGAAACAGACCGAGTCACCCGTTTGTTGGAGTCCAATCAGCAGATTCTTACCGATCGGCCAGGGCGAACAGGGTTAGTCGAGTTTGATATGACTCTGACTACCCAAGACCCCGTTCGCCAAAAAATATATCCAGTGCCCTTTTCGAAAGAGAAGGCCCTGGAAGCTGAAATCCAGAAGCTTCTGGACGATGACATCATCACTCCTTCGACTTCTCCTTATAATGCCGGGGTTGTCTTGTTGAGGAAGCCCAGTGGGGAGCACCGCCTATGTATTGATTACAGGCATTTAAACAGATGTACGACATTCCAAGTTGAACCGTTACCGAACACAAATCAACTGTTTGCCAGACTAAATAAGGCAAAGTACTTTTCGAAAATTGATCTAAGCAGGGGATATTATCAGATCCCTGTGAAACCCGAGGTTCGCCCCTTGCTCGCCTTCAGTACTCCGAGCGGGCATTACGAATTCAAGGTGATGCCATTTGGGCTGAGCAATGCGCCCAGTGTGTTCACTCGCATGATGAGAATGTTATTAGAGCCTTTAAAGGATCCCTCTGTGGTCTCGTTTATGGATGATATTCTCATCGCGTCTGACAATCTGAGTGATCACCTGAGGTCTTTGGGACAGATCTTCAAAAGGTTAAAAGAGGAAGGGTTAACCGCCCGTCCAGCCAAATGCATGATTGGCTATCAATCCTTGGAATTTCTGGGACATACTATTACCCCAGGGGGACTGGTACCGGAAGAAAAGAATATTGAGAAGGTCCGTCTCGCACCCCGTCCTAAATCCAAAAAAAGATGTTAGGTCTTTCTTGTCTCTGTGTGGGTTTTACCAGAAATTTATTCCGCAGTTCAACGAAATTGCGGCGCCGTTAACCGAGACCCTGAGGAAAGGATTGCCAGATCTTATAATCTGGACCCCGAGCTGTGAAGAAGCTTATGGGAAGCTGAAACAGGCTTTGGTGGATAGGCCAGTCCTGCAACTCCCAAATTTGGAGAAAACGTTTGTTCTAAGAACCGACGCGAGTAACATAGGGATTGGGGCAACTTTGTTGCAGGAAGGGCGAGATGATGCTTCGGTGCTATGTCCGGTGGCGTATGCAAGTAGAAAACTGTTACCCGCCGAACGGAATTACTCCACATTCGAACGGGAATGTCTGGCTCTAGTGTGGGCGGTACAGAAATTTCAACCTTATCTGTATGGAGTACCGTTCAAAGTGCAGTCCGGCCATCAACCTCTGACCTTTTTGGCAACTTCTAAGAAACTGAACGCGAGGTTAATGAGATGGTCATTACTCCTACAACCCTATCAGTTCACGGTCGAATACATCCCCGGAAGGGAGAATGTGGGAGCGGATTTCCTATCACGGCATCCTATGGTTGAGTGTGAGGGTGGGGTCATTCGAACAGAACCTCTGGCAGTAGAAAGTTCGTAGGGTTCGACTTTCTTAAGATGGGGCCTATGTGGTGAAACGCCATTGGCTCATGTCCTCATGCCTTCTTTGATTTTGGGAAAACAGGGGAAAACGGCTTTCGGAAGCTCTCAGTTCTCTTGTTCGCTCAATCTCCAGGAAAGATAGTTCTTTGGGTTGCCTTCATAACACAATCTTTACATGGAGCGAGTAGATATATGTTTGGTTCTTTCGGGTAGACCCGATGGAGCGCCTTGCGCCAAATGTGCACTGGTGCGGCTTCTGGAGGATTCATGTCCGTTTCTACTGATCGCTATCTACTGCCTAATGTCAAGAGTCCAAGTTAAAGATTGCGACATTCTAAAGGCAGAATACTGATGGCCTAAGAAAGGTAATCTTAGGTTGTAATTAGTTTTGCACTTATAAATCTCTATTGTCTTAAAGACTGAGATGATATGGCGAAACAGCAGTCTTGCCATATTGGGAAGCGGTGACCGTTAGCCAATCTGGCTATGCGTCTTAATCTTGGCATGGCAAGGGAACAAATCTGAAGAAGAAATATTTCCCAAATGATATCGCTTGTTCTTGGCAGCCGATAGACGAGTGCTATCTTTCTTCCTACGGCTTACCGTTACTTAGTAGCATCTCTCATTTAAATATAAGCACATTAGATAGCTACGATGTGCCGGAAGGAGGGAAGGGCTCCTTGGGGATGAGTCCACCAATCTATGATCTATCTTCTTGAGCCGGAAGAGGCTATCCACTGTGCTATCTCTTTCGTCTTTTAGTCGATAGGATGATGTGGGGATTATAAATAAACTTCGTTATCTCATTGAGAGAACCTGCATTTCTCTGAATCTACGTGTTAGGTGAGGCACTGCCGGTCCATGGCGGCGGCAGCTCAGACAAGAGCAGCAGCCGGAAGAGGTAGTATCTTCTTGCATATTCTTGTTGGGAATGGGGAACTACACTGCGTGCCATACAACCCCACTACTATACTATTAGTTAACTGGGAGAAACACACAGATTACTAGGCGCACCACACCACAAGATCTTGGTTGTGAGAAAGGCATGGTTTGCGAGGGAGAGAGAAGCTGGGAAACGAATGTGCCCAATAATAATAAATGCAGGGTATGAGTGTGGAGAGTGATTCGTGTATGCAACAGGGTGCATAGTGTAGCCGACCGGACGTCTACAGATTGGAGGTCTATGCAAGCCAGGACGTAGCCAATCCAGGGGCTACCTGACATGTCCGACGCATTCAAGCAAGCCACTTATAAACTTGTGTTGGTAAGCCGAAATGCATAACTAATATGTGGTCCATGAGTCAGCTTGATCCCTCACTAAAATGTTATCATCTACAGGGTCCTTCTTTTGAAGTCTTCTCATCAACTTAAGGTTGAGTGTAAACCGGAAAGTGTGTTGAGGGAATTGACAAGGCTTCTATACCTAAAGTCCTAAGCACCTGATGAAGCCAGGGCAAGTCAGTGGACATATGAGGTAGAATGTTTTCTAATTTTAAGAAAGAAGCATTACACGAAATTAAATGAGTGGAAAGACCACAACTCAAGTCTCATCGACTGAAGGTCGAGTGTTTTTCTGATGAGGCTGTTTGGACCTACGCCAATTCCCATCCTTGTCCGGGACAGCGAAAGACTCTGATTCATTCCCTATATCCAATCTGGTATCATGACTTTGGTTCCCAACCTCAATTGTGCCCAGTGAACCCATGGCACTTTCCCAGACCAGATTACTGACTATATCGTGGTGACCTAGGAAACTTGGAAGCTGTTGTTCGAACAACCGACGCTGGATAGAGAGACTGGAACTTTGCCCGGTGAGGCAGTTGTGAAATGACTGGACAATTTCAAGATCTGTGCTAGATGATGTTCAGAGTTTTCTGGATTCATTTCTGGACTAGAGTTTTCTCATCAGTTTTGTTTTCTGGACTTGTATAGGTTTATCTGTCTTAGTGTTTTTCTGGGTTGTCTTTATTACGATATTAAATCATAATTATAGTGACTGAGACAATCGTCATGTTACGTTTGTGTCAGCCAGAAATACACTGCAGGAAATAACCCTGAGGTCGAAAGATAGAGTGACAGTAAGTCCGGGGAACGGATGAGGGTTGGCAGCAAAGACCTATCCCCAGCCAGAGCAAAAGAATAAGTTTGAAATATTGTGACGGGACATTATGGGGCCCTCCCCATAGCTTGTTACAGTCAGTTGTGAATATCTGGGTACACTGCTGATAGAAATGTCATGACACTGGTCAGTTGTGTATATCTGGGTACACTTCTGATAGAAATGTCATGACACTGGTCAGTTGGACTATAATTTTACTTGTTGTTCTTCTCTTCATCATCAAGTGCCATGCCGACTGGCGTAGGCGTTCATGACTCCCCACAGATCTCGGTCTTTGGTTTTCTTAATCAAATCTACCGTTGGTATTCCTCCATGCCACCCTCGCAATCCATCCAGCATAATTTCTCTTGGTCTGCCTCTGCCTCTCTTCCCCTCGATCTTCCAGTTGTCACACTGTGGTTCTCCAATGCTTCTCTTCTCATAACATGACTAAACAAAGTTATTTACCTCTTTCTTATTGTTGTATATAATGTTCTAGTTTCATTAGCTTGTTTCAGGCATTCGTTGTTAGCTACATTGGCAGTCTTGGGGACGTAAATTACAAGTACCTATGACGTCGGAGTGAGTTCTTCTGATGACGTGGGACACTGGTAATAGGGAAAGCTATTCTGCACGAAACAATCAATCCAGTGCACTAGAAATATTAGCACGTGTATGGAGAACGCTTGATTTCAAAGCAGCAGCAAAAAAAAACAAAACACATTGCACATGAAAAGAAATGAAGATCTGTATGGACTGCAACTGACAGCTTCCTCCATAATTATCTTGTCCAGACTTTCGTGACTGTTTACGTGCTCAAAACATTTGTTGTCGTTGTTGTTATTGTTGTTGTTGTTGTTGTTGTTGCTTTAATGATCAATCCAGTAGTGAGTCCTTGTTGGGTAGACCTCTTTGTTCTCTTGGTTTAGTTTAGTTTAGTTTAGTTTAGTTTAGTCGACGGATCAACATCACGGCACACGGGTGTATCCCATAAGTGCTCTGTTCTACTCATAACTCAAATCTGAGTCTGGAGAAACTCAGCTCAGTGCACGAACTCCCCTAGCACCGGTGAGGATCCTGTAATACTTTGGGTAGATTTTTAATTCCAAATTTTGCCCGGGCAGCGCCGGCAGGCTATTCTTTTTCGATTTCGAACTGCAAAGGGATTTTTTACATGCGCAACAATACACACAGGCGTCCGATCTCACTACCCAGAGACCAGGGGAAATTTTGTTACTAGAAGTCTAGGTGAAAAAATCCCGGTCCTCACAGGGGCTTGAACCCGGGGCCTCCAGCACTCGAGGCGGACACTATACCTCGAGACCACTCACTCCCCTAATGTTTAACTTGGCTGTGGAATGTTTATTTTTCTCGCTCACTCGCTGTGAACTCAAGCGTAGCTGTGTTCTATGTTAGATCCAATAAATTATTTGTGCTGTACTGTAATTCTTATATTCAAAGGCAAACATTTGCTTTGTTTCACATTCAAGTGTCACGTCGTTAAGGCATATTTGGACAATGACGACGACGACAACAACAATAACAACAACAAATGATATAACAGCAACAAGTCAGACAACAGAGAACAGGCATCTGTCCTGTGGCAACGCACGGCTGTGAATCTCGGCTATTGAACACGCCAGCTAACACCGCACATATTTGCCTTTGAATATAGGAGTTACAATAGGGCACTAACACATAAATGAGCCTTAAAAGAGGTCAGCGTGGCTGAATGGGTAAGAGCGCTGGTTTTTAAACTGCCGGTGTGCTGATGGTGAGGTAGCGTGTCCAATTCCTACACCCGAGAGTTGGACTGAAACGCTGACTTCTCGTCCTTGACTTTACGACGTAAATTATAAGTACCTCTGAAGTCGGAGTGGGTTCACCTGATGGCGTGGGACACTGGTAATAGGCAGCAAGCTAATCCCCACACAAACATCAGTCCAGTATACTAGAAATAGTATCATGTGTATGGACTACGCTTGAGCTCAAAGCGAGCCAGCGCAAACAATATTCCACCTACTGGTTAAACGTTAGTTACATATCCTCTATAGGACGTCGAAGTCAACCCAAACATTATTTGGCTGTTTGTGATTGATTCCTTTCGGTAGTTTGCCATTATTTTCTCAACGAGCTTCACTCATACCATTGTAAGAGAACCAACGCACTCAGTCTGGTTCCAAATCGCCCGCAGCTATGTTTCGAACGCGGTATGCGGGATTACGAATGGCATTTGTAACATTTTCGCCACAGAGCCGACTGGTATCCAGCAATTAACAGCGCTCTACCAGTTCATGTGGCATGCGGGATGTATGCGGCCCGAAGGATTTCCAACTCTTGGTTAATTACTCTGCTCTAAAGCTATCGTATTGCTGACTTATACAAGAATCAAACGATTTGTTTCGTGTTGTAGTAATAGTAACCTCGGATAATTTGTTATGATTGACTTTTCCATGTAACTTTCACATTCCTGGGGCTTGGCCGTCTGTTTAGTGTATCGGAGCGGTCGCTAACACCCCCCGCTACACTGTAGAAAGCGGAAGACAGTTTCTTCCGGAAGCAGCATCTGAAGACGTCTGCGAAACTTTGTCGAAACCTTCGATTCATGAAACAGTAGGTAATTGGGTGTATACACGAGGACAAGTACGACAGAAGCAGTATAATCGTCTTCAGCAATGGCGTGATGTTCTCCCTGGCGCTGGTGTAGTTCAAAACTGTCCAGGAATTCATGACAAACACAGGGCTCCAGCAAATAAAATACTCCAAAACCACAACACAAAGCATCTTGACCACCCGCTTTTTGTTGGCTAAGACTCGGCAGTTGTAGGCTGGGCGTAGGACTTGCAGCTGACATTTGGCGCTGGTTGATTCGGTGGAGATGCTTCTGGTGACCTGCTTCCTTGGAATCAAGGGTGACCTGTTCTGGGTTGATGTGTAGCCGTTTTGTTTCTCTGCGACATCTCTTCGCGAGCCTTGTTCTAATGAAAGAAAAAACAACATCCAATAGTTAGTTCATGTAGAACATTATATCACTCACCGACATCTCTTCGCGAGCCTTGTTCTAATAACAGAAAGAAAAACATCCAATAGTTAGTTCATGTAGAACATTATATCACTCACCGACATCTCTTCGCGAGCCTTGTTCTAATGACAGAAAAAAGTCCAGCAGTTAGTCCATGTAGATCATTATATCACTCAACAATTGTTTTGCTCGCTCTGTGATCGAGCGTAGTGCATGCTTGACTGACTTTTGTATGTGGATTAATATTCCCCATTACCAATGTCCCTCGCCATCAGGCAAACCCACTCCGACTTCTGAGATACTTGTAATTTACGTCCCCAAGTCAAGGACGAGCAGTCAACATATTAGCCTAACTGGCCGGTGTAGGGGTTGAACTAGCTACTTCTTCATCAATACAAAGGAAGTATAAGAGCTAGCGCTGTTATCCATTCGGCCACGATGACCTCCACACACTATAAGTCAAAGGGAACGTGGTGGTTGGACGCTATCCTGTTGATCCGGTGGTCACGGATTAGAATTATCAAGGGGGAGGATGTTTACAATGGACCTGGACTCACAGGTAAACCCGGCTACACTGTCTACCAGGAAATGACTCGGGAGGTAAAGGCAACAAGCGTGATGCAGGCCACGTCACTCACAGAGTGCCGAGTGGTAAAGATAACACACACAAGAGGGCAAGTCGTAAAGTAACATACACTTTTATATAAAGTCCGTGAAAGAGCGTGGACAGCGGAAAATCTTATTTCAGGACACAAATTGGCCCTTACGCAATACACTGCTTAGGTGTCGTGAGGGTCAAGAAATTTTCTCATGCGAAATAACGAATACAAAATGACTGCTGACCTTCGACTTATATTGTGGAACTATCCAGGAGTCATACGTTTTTTATTGTCAGAGAGTGTGAAACCTTGTGAAAGCTACGGGAAAATAATAGTTCAGTTTGGAGACAGTTGTCTGAGGCAGGGGAATGTGTATGACTGGGTAGAAAGGTGCAGTGGATATATCCGTTGTCTCCCGTTAACAATAAATTCAAATAGCGAGAATTCGATGGGAAAGTCATGACGACCATTGCCATAGTGCTGTTGATACAGGTTGGGGACATGGCATGAGACGTATCAAGCGCGGTCGACAGAAGGAGACCGTGCGATGTGACCTATCAGGACATTGATCACAAACACATGAAAAGTAGGCTGGACGTTTTGGGCTGGAACAAAACGTCACTTTAGAGTCAGTCAGACTTGGACTTTGTTCTGTGTTGGACCTAGTCCTGGTCAACAGAGCAACGGCTACAAATTATGCCGCTCTTGTATAATTGTGATGTTAGATATTGTTTGTGCAGCTGTGAATTCGTGTATGGAACAAAAGATGATGTTCTCGACAGCGTCTAATGTATCGTGTTAGTAAAATAGACTGAAAACACTACACCGGTGTCTTGTTCAGCAAGCTATGTGGAGTCAGTCTAAGTTGTTAGCATGTATAGACTGTAAAGGCGCAATGACCATCAGAAGTAGAAGTAGAGATTTCTACCAGATACAGAACACGCATCTCCAGAGATATCAACAAAGCGCCACTAGACCAGTACAGTAGTGGCGCGACTGTCGTCCAGTTATCTTAGCGCACATGGCCTCTGAAATCTATGTGTTGTACAACCAGGCTTTGTGTAAACCAACAGGTGTTTTCTGCCAGCAATCATCAAAGTAAAAAATGCCATAGGGTTGCTGTAACAATCAAGAGCCAAGAGTAGCAGTATCTATCTAACCATGCAGCTCTCAAACAGTCTCTATAAGCACTCAACCTGATAGTCAGAATCATCAACCAGAAACCCAGAAACTTCATGGCAACCATCGTTTGAGATATTAAGCGCCATATATCGGTTCTTTTCCAGGAAGGGGCTGAAACCGTGACTAGTGCTCGAGACCGTTACATGCTTGTGAACAAATTGAAGTCCGCGAAAAGTCGGAGACTTCTCCCAAAAGGAGTATTATTGCTGCATGACAACGCCCGCTCTTTTACGGCTGCGCATGTATTGGATACATTTCGTGCTCTGAAATTGTAGGTCTCGAAACATCCAGCGTACATATTAATCTTGGAGTCATCGGACTTCAACATGTTTGGACTCTTGAAAAAAAAATACCTGCGGGGTCAGAGGTTTGGAGATGACACGAGGTAATGAAGGCGGAGCAAAATGCATTAAGGCCACACTCAAAAACGTTTCCTTCAGTTATCAGTTATCAGTTGGGGTATCTTCATTGCACTCCGGACAGGTCAATATGTGCTCAGATCCTCCCCCCAGCATATGCATCAGCATTCGGTGGCCTATATTGCCAGTTCTGTGTTGGTTGACGAGGCACCTCGTTTTCCCAATGTACCTCTCGCGCTTGGCCGTGCCGATTCTTACTCCCAAGTCTTTCATCCTGGACAGCGATGTGGATTCACTGACGTCAAAGTCCTCTGTTCTCGCCATATCTTTAAGGGCGTTGATAACATCGGCACGATCCATGGGCTGGCCATCTACAGGGGGTGCAGGGCCAGCCAGTTTATCAGCTCGTTCATTTCCCTCGACTCCCGCATGTCCCGGGACGAAGATGAAGGTGACTTTACGGACAACAGAATTCCGCAGCGACTCAGTCCACTGTCTACGTACAGCTCCAGCTTCGACCTTCTGAATCATGCTCATTGAATCACTTAGTACACACACGTTGGTATAATGCTGTGATTCCAGCCATATGAAAGCCTGTGTAGCTGCCATCACCTCCATCGTCATGCTGCTCGTGGTCATAGAGTGGGCACCACTGGATTCTTGAACGGTTCGGCCCGCTGAACGGGCTGTAAATGCCCACGCACTTCTCTGCTGCTTTACAATAGATCCATCAGTATAGATGAGCACTTCGGGGCTATCTGAGTGTTCATAGATGAGCGCGTTGACCTCCGCATTGACAGCGGCAGGGTTCTGCTCTCTACATCGCCTATCGAGTGTGATAATGCAGGAGAAAGTAAACTTAAAAGCCAGAGGCATCGACACCCACTCCATGCCGGGGTTGATACTGGTAAGACTGCAGACCTGTCTGATGACATCTTCCGCCCGACCCATCCATGATTTGCCCCTCTTTATCCTGTTACCCTTTTCTCAGAATATAGCATCATGCAGAGGGTGCTGCTCATCTGCACTTATTTTTAAGTATGCACGAGCTCTCCAGATCTTGATCCTGTGTTCCATTGTCGGGAAGTCAAGGAGGTATCTCATTGCTACACAGCTGGTGTCTCTCGTGCAGCCAAAAATGATGCGCATGGCTTCGTTTTTGGACTTTTCAAGTCTTCCAATCTGTGTAGGGCTGACAGTGAGGATGGCCAGGGCATACTCGATGCGTGAAAGCACCAGTCCTTGGAACAGAAGTATTAGCAGTCTTTGCTCGATATTGGCAGTCGCCATGACTCTCATTGCTGACAAATCTTTTCGTGCTTTCGTTATGACATAATCGACATGATCTCTGAAGGACAGGCTACTATCAAGCCTCACGCCAAGATATGTCAATGACTGGGTTCTACTCAAAATGCTCCCATCCATTCTTACTGCCGGCAGGTCTGTGTTCACAATATGGTTGTTTAGGGAGAACCATGTAACCGATGCCTTTGCAGGGTTGACAAGGGCGCCGGCATCAGCACACCATGAGGAAATTCGATCTAGTTCGCCCTGCATATCATTGGCAACCGCCTGTCTATCTCGACCCTGTAGATATACGAGAATGTCGTCAGCAAATGACAGTGTCCTACCCCTCCCGTCCAACTGTTGTTCAGTGATCGGCACGGAACTTGTCCTTATATGTCATCAACATGCTAGTGGACAAGTGGACCAAGTGTGTTGCCAGACTGGGGAATTATGTTGAGAAATAACATAAACAACATTTCTGATTCACATTATTGCAAAAGAGTTATTTGTCTAATTCCTGTTAATTAATAACGTCCTCATGTATAGTTATATCTACATCAACACCTATGTCTATATCTTTATCTACTTCTATATCTACATCTACATCTATATCTACATCTTAATTTATAGCTACATCTAAATATATATCTATATCTAAATCTATATTTACATTTATATCTACATATATATCTAGACCTATAACTACATCTACATCTATATCTCTGTCTATACTTACATTTATATCTATATCTACATCTGTATCTACATCTATATCTACATCTTATCTATAAGGGGCGTTCATCTGAAATCTGTTCGTGCCGCACCGCGCGTAATTGCTTATGTTGAACATGATCATGTCATAGTCATGTGATAAGTACTGACCAATGAATAAAAGAGCAAATGCTTATCGTCCCATGATGCATAGGTTCTGTTTCTGACCGTTGTGAAAATTGAAGGGTTGATCCACAATCCGTACAAAGAAGCTCAAAGAGCGGTGATTCAGTTTCTTTCATTTGAAGGATGTCGACCAGTGGACATTCATCCAAGAATGCAGGCAGCGTACGGTAACAAATGTGTGTCGAAGACAACAGTCACAGACTGGGCACGAATGTTTCGGAAAGTATGTCAGTTCACGACAGATCTTCGACGGCTGGGTCAAGCACATATTGTTGCAACAGAAAAAACCATTGCCAAAATTGATGCAGCAGTACAGTTGAACTGTTGTCGAAGCATACGTTCGCTAGCGAAAGAATTTAATGTGTCAATTGGGACAATTCAAAAGGCCGTTCGTAAAAAACTGCAATATCGGAAGGTGTGTTCACGGTGGACTGTAGGTGATATCGCCGATATCACTTTGAGTATAACTTTATTCCGATAATTTATTTTTTGTGCTGTAAAAACGCAATGAATTTTAAACATCAACGGACTGAATGCGGCGTCAGAAATTAGAAAACGTATAATCTCACTTCTCAAATATTCCCGACAGAAATTGCTTCAATTTTCACGTCTCGACGAGATGATAATTACAGATTGATTTTACAATCTTTATCCGATTGAGAAATACTGTGTTTGTTTTCGTTAGAGGGCGCAAAGAGAGGCAATAAATTGCACCTTTCCGCTCGTAGATAATGCGAGGAAAGCAAGCTGGTTGTAATGTAGAGCAAGTGAAAGATAACGATAAGATGCATACGATAAACTGTGGCTCTATAATATTTACGGGGGATTTAATTAATAAGAATGCCGCTGTATTTTCTTTCCTGCATTCTGTGGAACCTCTGTATGTCCTTGTTATTCAGTTTTTAACTCCGCCGTATGTTAAATTGTTTCTTCTGAAGACTGAAGTCAGGTCTTAGTCAGATATGACTGAGCTACCGTATGACAGTAGACGGTACTACCTGCTTTCTGTCAGCGCCGAATGTTGGGCGGCGCTTACTAAACCTGACACCCCACATTGTGCCAACGGCTTCGGGCGGAAGAGCGAAATTGGGAGGGTACAAGCCTTATCCTGGTGCGAGGAAATGCAACCCAAAGACAAAATAGTCATGGCAGGCCAGACCAGGCCTTAAGCCTTGGTTGGCAGCTGGTCTAGGATCGAAGCTCCGACAGACAGTTAGAGCATTGCTCAGGCAGACAGTTAGAGCATTACTTTGCTGATCCGGCAGCTTCTGCAGCTTGTCTTGTTCCAGATGTATAGGTGTTAACTTTCCTCTGGAGTGAACCAGGCAGGCAGAGAGAGGGATCATGCTGCATGGGCAACACATGGTTTCTTTATTTTAGCCCAGGCTTTGTGCTATGGAGAGGCCTCTGACGGTGGGAGGCACCTACAGGTGTCACTGATCAGCTACCGCCCGCCTCAAGCTGGGCAGCCCCCGGCCAATTGGGTGCACAGCCTGCCTGCTTCAATGGGTGCTTGAGGCTAGGACAAAATCTGAATCGCAGGCTGTAAAACCAATGCACCAGGTACTAATAAAAAAGAATAATAGAAACCTCAAGCTACGGCTTGCAACCTGGAACGTAAGAACCATGTGTCCATGATTTTCCACTGACTTGACAAATATTGACGATGTGAGAAAAACGACTGTGATTGATGCTGAACTTAACCGTCTTAACATTGATATTGCTGGCCTGCAGGAGACTCGCCTCGCTGAGGAAGGGTCACTCAGGGAAAACAATTACACCTTTTTTTGGAAGGGTAGAGGGCAGGCAGAAAAATGGCAACATGGTGTGGGCTTTGCAGTGAAGAATTCGCTACTGGAAATGATTGATATCCCAGCTGGAGGTAATGAAAGATTATTATCCCTGCGCTTGGCAACCTCTTGTGGAGTTGCCACCATTATCACTGCATATGCAACGACACTCGCTTCCTCTGCTGATGTGAAGGATACGTTCTATGAGCAGCTAGACTCTGTGATCAAAGCAGTTCCAAAACCCGACTACATTTATATGCTCGGTGATTTCAATGCTCGTTTGGGCAAGGACTCGAGTTCATGGCCATTGTGCCATGGAAAATACAACATCGGTCGCGTGAATGATAATGGGCAAAGACTGCTGGCGCATTGCACTAGAAATTGCACAAGAAATGACCTATGTATTACAAACTCCTTTTTTAAAACAAAAGAGCTGCATAAGGTCACATGGAAACATCCAAGATCCGGCCATTGGCATCAGCTGGACTTCATTATCACACGGAGACAACATCTGAACCATACATCATTAACTCGAAGTTACCACAGTGCTGACTGTGATACAGATCATTCTTTGGTTGTTGAGAGGGTTAGACTAAGACCAAAGAGAATCTACACAGCTAAACACAAATCTAGCCCCAGGATTAATATTATTAACACTCACGATCCTGGAAAGTGCTTTGAATTTCAACAGCAACTTGAAGACGCTTTCATTGATACATCAGAAAATTGTATAGTAAATGATAAATGGAGTAAACTTAAGGAAACTATTTATAAAACAGCGGTAGAGGTTTACGGCACTGTGGATCATAAGAGGCAGGCCTGGTTTGCGGCAAACAGCCAGATACTGCAGCCCTTGATTGATAAAAAGAAGATAGCTCTCTTAAAAATCAAGGAAAGAACAACGCGTAACACTCTGAGTGAGCTGAAGCATGCGAGGAAGGATGTGCAAAAGGCTGCCAGGCAATGTGCTAATGACTATTGGCCCAAGTTATGTGAGTCCATTCAAATCGCAAGTGATAAGGGAAACATCAGAAGCATGTATGAAGAGATCAAGAAAGCCTGTGGTCCAATGATCAAAAGAAGTTCACCGCTGAAAACCTTGACTGGAGAAATCATCACTGATAAGAAACAGCAGATGGACAGATGGGTAGAGCACTATTTGGAGCTTTATTCAAGTGAGACCAAGCTAGCGGATGATGCCCTCAACGCCATAGAGGCCCTGCCAACTCTTGACCACCTGGAGACACTTCCCACCATAACAGAAGTTAAGTGTGCTATAAATGAATTTGCGTCTGGCAAGGCTCCAGGTAAGGATGGGATTCCAATAGAGGTAATCAGGAGTAGGCAAGACACACTCCCTCTACAGATCCACCAGCTAACAGAGCTATGCTGGCAAGAAGGACAAGTCCCACAGGATTTCAAAGATTCAAACATCATAACGCTGTACAAGAACATAACGACTGTAACAACTATAGGGGTATCTCACTTCTGTGTATTGTTGGGAAAGTATTTGCCAGAATTGTTCTGCGCAGACTTCAAGTCCAGGGAGATCAAGTCGTCCCCGAATCACAGTGCGGCTTCCGTCAGAACCGGTCTACCATTGATATGATATTCTCATTGCGACAGATGCAAGAAAAATGCCGGGAACAAAATCAGCCGCTGTTTATTGCCTTCATCGACCTCACAAAGGCATTCGATTTGGTCTGTCGTGAGGGTCTGTTCAAAGCACTAAAGAAGATTGGCTGCCCACCAACTCTTCTGCCCATTGTGGAATCGTTCCACACAGGCATGAAGAGTATAATCAAGTTTGATTGCTCAACTTCATAAGAGTTTGAAATCAAGAGTGGAGTTAAGCAAGGTTGTGTACTAGCCCCCACCCTCTTTGGGATATACTTTTCACTTCTGCTGAAATATGCCTTTCGTGATCAGGATGACGGTATATACATTCACTCACGCTCAGATGGCGGCCTCTACAATGCTCAGAGATTTAAGGCAAAGACCAAAATTAGGAGGGTACTAATCAGAGAGTCACAAGGTGCACATGGTGTACCATTAATCTTTATTGACGACGCCGAACTGGAGATAGTAGAACATTTTACATATCTAGGATCAGAGGTAAATAGCAAATTATCCCTCGATCAGGAAATCAACATCAGGATTGGCAAGGCAGCAACAACAATGAACATGTTAGCAAAAAGAGTCTGGGAGAACAGGAAGCTTACTGCCAAAACAAAAGTCCTTGTCTATCAAGCCTGTGTCCTTAGTACTCTTCTTTATGGCAGTGAAACCTGGACAACTTACTCACGCCAAGAGAACCGTTTAAACAGCTTTCATATGCGGTGTCTGCGAAGAATACTTGGTATTAAGTGGCAAGACAAAATCACAAATACTGAAGTATTGGAAAGATCAGGTTGTGTGACGGTGTATTCCATGCTCAGTCTTCGTAGACTTAGATGGATAGGACATGTTAGGAGGATGGATGTTGGTAGAATACCAAAGGACATCTTTTTTGGTGAATTACAGACGGGTAGGAGATCTCAGGGTCGGCCTCTACTACGATACAAAGATGTGTGTAAGCGGGACATGATCGACACAGGCATTGATAATGCACATCGGGAACAAGTAGCCGCTGAACGTTTGCTTGGAGAGCAACTATCAGAAATGGAATAAAGGCAAAGGAGGCAATGATTGCATATAAAGCACACACAGAGCGTGAGAGACATAAGATGGTGCACAATGGTGGAAATGACCACGTTTACACATGGATCTACTGTGGGCAAACATTTGCAGCAAGAATTGGCCTTACCAGCCACACTCGCCACCGTCATGGGTAGTAGTTATTAAGCCTTTTTGAAGCACAATGTACCAAACTATCGTCTGCCAAGACGGAAAGAAGCCAATGAATGTTAAATTGCTGTATCACCTTGTTATTCATACTTCTTGACTGCCTTAAGCTAAACCGTTGTATCTCTCTGGTATTCATACTTCTTCTTTGCCTTTTGTTAAACCGCCGAATCCCCCTATTATTCATACATCTTCTTTGCCTTATGTTAAACCGCTGTATCTCCTTGTTATTCATACTATAGAGTGTATTTTTAATGACTGTGAAGTGTTTGAAAATATTGCCGGTCCAAGTTTTTTATTCACCCTTTGTAAGGTTCATGAATAACATGATTGGTAAATACAAAACTTGGACCGGCAATAGTTTCAAACACTGCACAGGCATTAAAAATACACCCTGTACTTCCATGCCGTATGCTGAACAGCTGTATCATTCTCTCACTCACAGTTTGTCTGTCGGTCTTTCTCACTTTGTCTCTCTTTCACCATCTCTCACTCTGTGACTACCTCACTTTCTCAGCGAGTGATTGAAAGACATCAAGACACAGAAGCTGACCAGTACTCCACCTGATAATGGACTTCCATTGCTGGGCTCGTAGCTGGACGTGATGCTGACCTCAGACCACAGGTCCTTGGAGATACGGCCATAGGAGTAGACCATGAGAAACAGCGGCAGGACCAGGAGGAGCACGTCCAGCAGAAGCATGTACATGGACTCCCACATGTGGCTGGGCCAGATCTCCCTGCCAGAGAACATGGGCGTGCGGTTATAAGCATGTGTACACACACTTACACAGACATGTTTACACACACACATATACACATATGTACATACACACATATATACAGACATGTACACACACACACACGCGCGCACACACACACACAGACACAAACACACACCCATATATATATATATATATATATATATATATATATATATATATATATATATATATATATATATATACCTGGACTTTATCCTAAATGCACCTTCGACGCAAAATCAACATCTGCGAAATGAGATGCCTGAGGAGAGCTGCCAACGTAACAGTCCGAGACAGAGTTAGAAATGCTATTATCAGGCAGACTGTGGGATCAACACCTTGTGGCACATATATTGAAAGACAGAAGATCAAGTGGTTTGGCCATGTCGTTAGAATGCAACACCAGCAACTACCATCACTGGCCTTGCATCAAAGATCATCTGCCTAGAGACCACGAGGGCGTCCAAGAAGAAAATGGATTGACGACATCAAAGACATTGTACAACCACACAGAATGACACTATCCAGTGCCGTCCACAGGGCGCTGGAACGCGAATTATTCCTCTCCACGACGCTTGACGGCAGAAGTGGATCATGTTGATGATGATGATAATATATATATATATATATATATATATATATATATATATATATATATATATATATATATATATATATATATATATATATCATGTGCCATGCCGGAAAGCGTGGGCGGTCATGATTCGCCATTTCACTCGATCACCAGAGTCGTTTATAAAGTGTTCATACATAAAACATAGGAACAGGCATACAGACATACAAGTAGATAGCCAGGCAAATATGAAGAAAAGCTGATAGAAAGGCAATCAGATGAACAAACGGAAGAGCAGACCGACAGATTGACATGGTAACAAACATACATTTCTTAACATGCCCATACGTACACCCACACACACACCCATACATATATGAAAGGCCGACACTCAGGCAGACACAAATCAAAGAGATAGACAGGCGTGTCTGCAAACCTTACAGTTAGACACGCAGACAGACAGGCGTGTTTACAAACCTTACAGACAGTCAGACATGCAGACAGACAGACGTGTCTAAAAACCCTATAGACAGTCAGACATGCAGACAGACAGAAGTGTCTACAAACCTGACAGACAGTAGCACATGCAGACAGACATAAGTGTCTACAAATCTGACAGACAGTAGCACACGCAGACAGACAGAAGTGTCTACAAACCTGACAGATAGTCAAACATGCAGACAGAAGGCGTCTCTATAAACCCGACAGATAGTCAGACATGTAGACAGATAGACGTGTCTTAAAACCTGACAGGCAGTCAGACATGCAGACAGACAGACAGAGGTGTCTACAAATATTACAGCCAGTCAGACATGCACACCGACAGTGTCTACAAACCTGACAGAGTGTCATACATGCAGACCGACAGTGTCTACAAACCTGACAGACAGTCAGACATGCAGACATATATAGGAACTGACCAATTATAGCTGGTTTGAATATAGCATTCACGCATCGAATCGTCGCCGGTACAACGAAGCACGTGCACTGAGCGGGAGAGCTCCTAATGTGACCCACTTTAGAGACTATAGAATTACTAAAGGATGTTTCCAAGTGTAGCGTAGGTAGTCAGTCAATCAATCAATCAATCAATCAATCAATCAATCAACCAACCAACCAACCAATCAATCAATCAAACAATCAACCAACCACCCACCCAACCAACCAACCAACCAACCAACCAACCAACCAATCAATCAAACAATAGTTCAATTATTATACCAACCAGCCAATCAATCAGCACATTAATCGATCAATCATTTAATCAATGCATCAATCAATCCAACAATCAGTCTAGTAATAAATCTATCCATCATTCCACCAATTAATCAAGCAATCTATCCATCCATCAGTCAATCAATCAATCAATCCATCAATCTATCTATCGATAGATACATCAATCAATTATTCCATCAATCAATTGACCAATCATTCAATCAATGATTAGATCAACCCATCAATCAACTAATCCATCAATCCATCAATCAGTCAAGCATTAAATCCATCACACAATCAATCAATCAATTAATTTATCATGCAATCAATCAACAGACCAGACAATCTTTCAATGAACGAACAGATCCGTCTATTGGTTGTCCTCCGCAAGACGCCACGATCAAATCAGCCTGATTTTCTAGACAATTTAACGTTCAGTAGCTTGCCATTGCTCTGTGAACGAGACGTACAACTGCTGACCGGTGTGTGAAATGGACCCACTACACCGCTATCAGCGGACAGGTGGGTTAAGCGAGAGCCCGGTAAACATCTCAGTACTTCCCTATCTACTATCTAGCGAAACCACAGCCAAGGAAACAGGCGTGGTAGAGTCAGCGGGGAAAGAAGACTGTTGAGCTTGACTCTAGTCCGACTTTGTGAAGACACATGAAGGGTGTAGCATAGGTGGGAGCGCAAGCGCAATTGAAATACCACTACTTTTATAGTTTCTTTACCGGAGAGAGGGGAGCAAGCCCCTCGCTCTGGGAGATTTGTTCGCAACAGGCGTGTAACATCTCCGGCGGGCCGATTCTCGCTAGTCGCCGGATCCGCAGTGTCAGGCGGGGAGTCTGACGGTAGTACACGCTTTTATGGGTCCAGACACTTACGATGGCAGATGTACACGCTCATATCAGTCATGACACTTGGTATAAGGCTCTCAGCTGTGGGGTATGGCTGAACGTCTCTACGTCAAATCCCTCGGATGTGAGGGCCTGTCCGCTAATCAAATCCTGCTCTTGGAGGTTTGATGCTGATCCGCCAGCATCTGCAGCTAACCTTGTTTCAGACGCACTGGTTATCCTTTCCTCTGGAGAAAACAAGGGAAGGCCGAGAGAGGGATCATGTTGCATGGGCAACACATGGTCTCTGAATCCATGCCCAGGCATTATTCCATGAAATTCTGGCATAATTCCAATCCACATACTTTCGTCTGTAAAGACGGCAAGGTGCCACTCACTTTCTCTGATTATCAATGCACGAATGGATGAGTGACTAAATGATTGAATGAATCAGTTAAACAACCAACCAACCAACCAACCAACCAACCAACCAACTATCCAACTAATCTGCCATTCAATCAATCAACCAAGCAGATTACCATCTTACTTTCTCTATTCAGTGATATTTTATAATCTTATCTGTCTGACTGTTGAAGTCGTACACTACCGGAACGTGTTGATATTTCTACGGTTGTTGGCAGTACAAGACGAAGATCATCATCATGCACCTGAGCGCTCATTTTTCGTCATCTGAAACGATCACCCGAGTAGTGGATCAGCTCTCTGTTTTTGTCTCGATTATGTCATTTAGCCACTTGGATATTTATCTCTCTGCCTTTCCCTTGTTCTTTTCCCGTCAGTCTTTCTAGTTGTCACCAAGTTCTGCAGTTTATTTCTTCTCATAAAGTGCCCAAAAATATTGACTATCTACGTCTAATTTCTCTAATTAATTTTCTGTTTTCACATGTTTCCTGTAGGTCTTTCAGCTTGTTTGCTCATTGGCAAAGTTTCGCATCCATGCAAAAGTACACGTCCTATGTAGCACTTCAACACTCTTTTTCTCGTTTCAATAGACATCTTTTTATTGGTCAGTATGTTTTCCATCCTGCAAAAGGCTACCTTCTTCGCCCTGACAATTCTTGTTCCAATCTCTTCATGGAGATTCACTTGTTTAAGATTGTTCCCATTTATCCTTATATTACATTGTGGTATTTCTTTCTTCCTAGTGACGACCATAATCTGTGTCTTCTTAAAATATAATTCTAACATTTGTTGTTCACTATGTACAATAACTGCATCTACTAAATGTTGCGGGACATTAAGTGTTTTTTTCGTGGTGGAATGGAGTTCGGACCGTGCAACGGAGTTCGTGCACGCGCGTCCGGTCTTCTTTCGGCGTATCATCGGCGCCCGGTGGCGATAGTTAAGCCTAACATGACGACCAGACGACCAGCTAGGACACAACGTGGTAAGAGGGCGGACGCGCGCAGAAGGCGCTTAAAATGTGACAGATTGGGTATCGAAAATGTTCGAGTACTGTACTGGAACTGTGCATCATTTAGTCAACGCCGACCCATTCTTGAAAAACTACTCTACGGAAACGATATTGTAGTCTTGCAAGAAACACAGCTCACCGACGGAACAGTCAATGGTGCGGGATTTCAGGGTTTCTTTAACAGGCGGCACCTCGGACAGGCCATTCTGGTCCGCGACAACATACTAGTGTCTGAGATCGATATGTCCGCCTGGAACAGCGATGCCCTGCAAGTGCAGGCATTAAGAATAATGACACCAGTGCAGCTTGCAATCGTTAACGTCTATGCGCGAAATGGGAAGGTCGACGTGCGACAATGGCAGAGTTTGTTCGATATGGATGAAAGGCATATCATCTACTGCGGGGACTTCAATGCCAGAGGCAGTCAATGGGGGAATTGCATCACCAATAGGCAGGGAGAAGATTTGGAGGACGCCCTGGCATCTGCTGCCCTAATCTGTCTGAATGATGGGAAGGTCACTAGAATGGCCACTCGACCAGGCGACTCTGACAGCATCATTGACTTGGCTCTGGTGTCGCCCACCATCGCACCAAGGTGCCGGTGGGGCACACTGGGATACCACGATAGTGACCACTACACTTGTGTCATTCTGATCAAGAAAGACGGGGCCATGAGTCAAAGAAACAAGACCAATGCCTTCCCGTACGACACCACTGGTCAAGACGCCATAAGCAAGATCAGAAGAAGGAAACTAACTTCCTCCCGTAGGAGACAAGAAAGATGGCTGCAGCCACCATGGTGGAATGGAGAGGTCGAGAAGGTGTGGCTGGGAAAGAGGCAGGCTGTCAAAGACTGGCAAAAGGCCAGAAAGGCTAATATGCCACAGGTTGAGTTGGCGAACCTGAAGACTGAGGTCGTTAGGACGACGACTTTATTCAAATCCTGCGCCAAACAGGCTAAGGCCGACAAATGGGACGAGTTCTGCAGGAAGGTGTGCTCCGAGCAATCTCTTACGACATTCTGGCGCCTCCACAAGAGCATGAACGGTGCTGCACAACGTAGGGGTATTCCAGACTTTCAAGGCACAGACCTCGCATGGAAAAAGTCGGATGCGGATAAAGGTAAGGCCCTTCTTGCACGCTACATAGAACAGACTGACCAGAAAGACGAGCCCGACAGACAGAGGACCACAACAACACTCTCTCAGTTGTGCGAGTGGGTCGGGACAGACGAAGAATGGACAATCACAGTTGAGATATTGCGTGCGATGCTCAAGAAATCACCTAACACCGCCCCAGGCCCAGACGGCATCCGATATGGTGACCTAATGGTGGTATCAGATGATGACATGGAAGAACTGGCCAGAGAATTCAACACCAGTATCCAGAGGGGTCAGGTCAAAGAAGAATGGCTACACAGCTACTTGCTGCCGCTGCCAAAACCGAACAAAGACCACTCCAAGATAAGCGGCTACAGAATCATTACGATGCAGAATACTGTTGGCAAGCTACTGGAGAAAATTGTAGCACACAGACTTGCTTGGGACTTGGAACAGCTCGGCTGCTTCCCGCCCACACTTGGAGGATACAGACGCAACAAAGAGTCATGGCTGAATGCGGCGGTCTTTGCTCAAGATGTTTACGAAGGATTTCAGGTCAGAGAAGAGACATGTGCGGCCGCCATAGACTTAGAGGACGCATATAACAGAGTATCTTTCGAGCACTTGATGCAAACCCTCCTCAAACTGAAAGTGCACCCTCACCTTGTACGATGGATAGCTGCAGTTCTACTCCAAAGGAAGGTGGTGCTAAGATGCGGGAGTTGGTCTTCTGAGCCGATAACGATATGTCCAGGATTGCCGCAGGGTTCACCACTGTCACCAGTACTATTCAACGTGTATACGGTGCCGATCACTGAACAACAGTTGGATGGGAGGGGTAGGACTCTATCATTCGTTGACGACATCCTCGTGTATCGACAGGGTCGAGATAGACAGGCGGTTGCCAACTATATGCAGGGCGAACTAGATCGAATTTCCTCATGGTGTGCTGATGCTGATGCCCTTGTCAACCCTGCAAAGGCAACGGTTACATGGTTCTCACTAAACAACCATATTGTGAAAACAGACCTGCCGGCAGTAAGAATGGATGGGAGCATTCTGAGTAGAACCTAGTCAATGACATATCTTGGCGTGAGGCTTGATCGTAGCCTGTCCTTCAGAGATCATGTCGATTATGTCATAACGAAGGCTCGAAAAGGTTTGGCAGCAATGAGAGTCATGGCGACTGCCAATATCGAGCAAAGACTGCTATTACTTCTGTTCCAAGGACTTGCGCTTTCACGCATCGAGTATGCCCTGGCCATCCTCACTGTCAGCCCAACACAGATTGGAAGACTTGAAAAGGTACAAAACGAAGCCATGCGCATCATTTTGGGCTGCACGAGAGACACCAGCTGTGTAGCAATGAGATACCTCCTTGACTTCCCGACAATGGAACACAGGATCAAGATCTGGAGAGCTCGTGCATACTTAAAAATAAGTGCAGATGAGCAGCACCCTCTGCATGACGCTGTATTCAGAGAAAAGGGTGACAGGCTAAAGAGGGGCAAATCATGGATGGGTCGGGCGGAAGATGTCGTCGGACAGGTCTGCAGTCTTACCAGTATCAACCCCGGCAAGGAATGGGTGCCGGTGCCTCCAGCTTTTAAGTGTACCTTCTCCTGCATTATCACACTCGACAGACGGTGCAGAGAGCAGAACCCTGCCGCTGTCAATGCAGAGGTTAACGCGCTCATCTATGATCACTCAGATAGCCCCGAAGTGCTCATCTATACAGATGGATCTGTTGTAAAGCAGCAGAGAAGTGCGTGGGCATTTACAGCCCGTTCAGCGGGCCGAACCGTTCAAGAATCCAGTGGTGCCCACTTTATGACCACGAGCAGCATGACGATGGAGGTGATGGCAGTTACACAGGCTTTCATATGGCTGGAATCACAGCATTATACCAACGTGTGTGTACTAAGTGATTCAATGAGCATGATTCAGAAGGTCGAAGCTGGATCTGTACGTAGACAGTGGACTGAGTCGCTGCGGAAGTCCGTTGTCCGCAAAGTCACCTTCATCTTCGTCCCGGGACATGCGGGAGTCGAGGGAAATGAACGAGCTGATTAATTGGCTGGCTCTGCACCCCCTGTAGATGGCCAGCCCATGGATCGTGCCGATGTTATTAACGCCCTTAAAGATATGGCGAGAACAGAGGATTTTGACGCCAGTGATTCCACATCGCTTTCCAGGATGAAAGACCTGGGAGTAAGAATCGGCACAGCCAGACGCGAGAGGTACATCGGGAAAACAAAGTGCCTCGTCAACCAACACAGAACTGGCACTATTAGCCACCGGACGCTGATGCATATGCTGGGGGGGGGGGGGGGAGGAGGAGGATCTGAGCACCTATGGACATGTCCGGAGTGCAACGAAGATACCCCAACTGATAACTAACTAACTAACTATCTTGCTTATGACCGAGACGTTTTCCGGAAGGTTGTTATGGGAGCGAGGTTTTGCAAAGGACACGCTACTGTATGAATGAATGAATGAATGAATGAATGCATGAATGAATGAATGAATGAATGAATGAATGAACTAAATTTTGCAGATCCACAAAAAGAAAAGCACACCTGTTAAGACGTGTTTAAGTGATATGTCAGCTCACCTGCAAGCAAAGGCACCATTGTTTAGCACCAGTAGTTTGTTGAACACTGCAATGGGCACCATCAAGGTAGCAGACGTCAGCCAGATGGCCAGGATCACTTTGTAGGAGTGGCGCAGTGTCTGCCACCTGCGGGACTTCAATGGCTGGCAGATGGCGTAGAACCTCTCAATGGAAATGGCCACCAACGTTGCACAACTGACTCCAACGGACACAGCTGAAATGGAGAACGGACACAGCTGAAATGGAGAACGGACACAACTGAAATGGAGAACGGACACAGCTGAATTGGAGAATTGAAACAGTCTTAGAAGGTAGAACCACAGTAAGTGCTGCCTTTAGGGACGAACGGGTAAATGACGGCCCGCGGGTCGTATAAGGGCCGCGATATCATTCGGTCTGGCCCTGCCAAGGCAACGGCAGGCGGAACGCGAAATTCAGTAAATCTTTATAATGAATCATCAATAAATCTACTAACAACATTATCAACACCAGCTAATATCGTACGCCTCATCAAAGAGAAGCAGTTCCAACCATCACATTAGGTGTGAGTTAATTAAATATTTGAACAAATGTAGCAGGTTCATGTTTGAGTTGATAATGTTGTATGGCTCATGAATGATGTTATAAATATCCAAATGGCCTTGACAAAATAAAATAATCCTCACACCTGCTTTAAGGCGCGAGGTGTTAACTAAGGCTTTATGTATTCAAGTGAATAAAGTATTGGGGAATGAACAGGCTGATAGGCTGGCAGGGAATGCACCTCTTGGTGGTAAATTACCTATGAACAAGGGGGAGGTGGTCGTCCGCCTGTGGGACCAGGTGGAGAAGGCGGGGGAACAGACTGAGAACTCATATGTGGAAAGGATGAGATTTTGGGGGATTAGCAGGGATTCTGGTAGAATCTCAAAAATGAGAGAGAAGACCAGGAGAACTTTCAATCAGATAGCGGTGAAAACGATTAGTAGTGTGACTCTTCGCTGGCTGTTTAACGAAGGGACGGAGCTCGTATGGGAATATCCTGAGAGATGTGATGTCAGTTCTTAGCCCATATCAACTCAACTCAACTCAGGTAAAGTATTTACAACTTAAAGGACACGTCTCTGTTGTTTCGAAGGTCTTCCTAATTTGTTCATGTACATTCCATGATTCACTGCCATACTGTCAATCATGTTCTATGCAGCATTCCAGAACTCTCTTAAACTCCACGATAGTGACTTATTATTTAAACAATGATTCTGAAACTGAAATATGTTGGCCATATTAAGCGTCGACTACATTGCACCGAGTTTTATCCCACATGGCTAGGTCTTTTCCCACAGGAGCGGCCTGAGGAAAGCGTCACACAAAACACGGACTCTTTAGCTCCAGCGGGAATCTCCGAGAAAACTGGACACGTTAACTGAACGACGAAGGACGGAATCGAACCCACAACCTTCGGAGCGTGAGGCAGACTGCGTAACCACTTCGCCATGGAGAATCCATTGAGATGTAGGTAGAAGAAATAAATCAACTAATCAGGTGCCGTCTCCACAATGAAGGTTGGCTGCAATGGATCTCCAACACTGTCTGTCCCTCACTCTGACTTACATTCTGTCAGACTGATGTTCTTCCAAGTGAAGGCTACTTTTGGGAGTTAACATGGCCGAATGGATACACGCTTTCACTCTTGAACTTCAGGTGTGTTGATGCCGAGGTAGGAACACGTATATTTAAAATACTGGAAAGAGACATAGCAACATAACAGTTATATCAAGGGACATTACTAATAGAAGCGTAAGTGTAATATGTGATTTAAATAATTTAGTATTTATCTAAATCGTTTATAAAATATTCATAGAAATTAGCGAAAATTATATGCAGCAAACCTATGGTATAATAATTTAAGTAATCTTCAAATTTTATGTAAAAATGATGGCTTTATTATACATGCTTGAGAATTTTATAACCCATTTTGCCATTTCTTCTCGATATTACATGAAATGTTTTATTCTTTTAATGACACAAGTATTGTCACCACAATAGTTTTATTTTTGTCCGGCCTTCTACAGGCCCACAATGTCACTAGAATCACAATCAGAAACGTAAATGTCCTGTTCATATGTGATATCATCATGGCGAAGGTACCGAAACAGCGCCGCACATTTTGCAAGGACAAAAAACGTGCAAAGAGTACAAAGTCACCCTGTACAAGCAGTGAAAGCTTCACTCTATGCACAGGGTAAAAGGTTTTACGACAGGAAACAAGAGTGGTCGGTCTAATCCAGAGGTTCCCAAACCACGGCCCGCGGGCCACTTGTGGCTCGCCAGCTGTAAGAAAGTGGCACGCGAGGCCTCGTTGTTTAATATAATATATTTTAATAATTTTTTAAACAAAATGCACTCGAAGCGCCCCGTCCGTATGCGATAATTTACTCTGCTCGTGGCTGTTATGCTTAGATATTATCGGATGCGCTTGTTCAGATCACAACGAAACGTTATGAAGTTCCCATATCCCAGCCTTGTCGACCAATCAGAGTGCGCAAGGCGCCATGTTGTCGTCTGTTACAACTGTTTAGCAGAGTCGGTAGTATTGTGTTGAAATTAGATTTTTTTCAAATACAAATTTGCCGTTAAAGCCTATAAACATGAGTGTGAAAATGTAAGATCAAACAGTGGTGAAAAGCGAAAACATGAAGATATTGCTTGTCGTGAATTCAATGAAGATTGGACGGAGAAATTTATGTATATGCCTAGTCGTAGTAAAACCAGTTTGCTTAATCTGCGGATTTTGTATTTCTGTTACAAAATAATTTAATCTGGAACGACACTTCACGACCACACATAAATGCTCAATACCCGATCAGTTCGGAGTTAAGAAATGATTTCATAGAGAAAGTTCTCTGACCAGGCAGCAGTCATTTTTCACCAAGGCTAACGAACAGAGCAAGAGTGCTGTTGTTGCGTCGTAAGAAGTAGCACTTGGCTCGCAAAAAGAAGCCGTTCACCAATGCAGAAAAAAAAATAATCAAGGCTTCCCTTAAAATTGCTTCTAAAATGCTTGGTGATAAAAGGTGTGAAACAAAATTTGATCAGATTCCTTTGTCTAATAATACTATGGCCAGGCGAGTCGAAGAATTAGCCAACGATGTTCATCGTCAAGTAACAGTATATATCAAAAATTGTAATTTTGTATTTAATTGGCAGGGGATTAATCCATTGACATTTCTGACACAGCCCAGGTCGCAGTTTTTGTTCGAGCAATAAATGAGAAATTTGAAGTCATTGAAGAACTTCTAGGACTTGAATCAATGCATGCAGCTACCTAGGGACTGATATGTTTTAAACTCTGAAGTTGTGTGCAGATATAAACAACGTAGAATTGACCAAATTGGACATTGTATGTCTAGCATTATTGGAATAGTTTCTTGGCAGCATTATATTAAAATATAATTGTATCATTCACCAAGAAGCTCTGTGTGGAAAGACTTTAAATCTAAAACGTGCCATGTATGTTGTTCTGAGATGTGTGAACAAAATTCGAAGTAAGGCGCTGACCAGGCGTTAGTTCAGATAGTTTCTATCAGATCTGAGCAAGGAATACGGTGAGTTCCTGTTACACTGTGATGTCAGATGGCTATCCAAAGGTAAAGTTAGGTCACGTTTCCGGGCACTGAAAAATAGTGTCTGTCTGTTTCGGTCTGGGGAAAAAAAATGCATTGCCTACGGAACGGGAATGTCTGCTGAACGATGATTGGCTTAATTAATGACCTGGCATTTTTGGTGGCCTTCACGTGTCACTTAAACTATTTAAATGCGAGGATCCAGGGAAAAAGAACTATTTACAAATTTGTGCGATGAAATTTCGTAATTTAAAATTAGACTACAACTGTTTATCGGACGGCTGTCTCAGGGGACTTTAGGGGTGTTTCCGACTTGTGGTGGAAAAGAAATGAGACTTGTTATAGTGCAAAGTAAAAGTTGAAAGTCTTCTGGATATCTTTCAGTCGAGACTTCAAGAGTTCACAATAGAGGAGGATAATTTCGCCCTCTTCATAAATCCGTTCGTATTTCCTGATGCCAAGCTCTGCAAATTACAGCAAACCTCTCATTACGAAGTAATTGGTTTGAAATGCAATTCTACACTTAGATGTACATTCCTGGAGCTGCCTGCTTCACCTTCGGCTGATCAACTGATTTCATTCTGGCGACTATTGCCTGTCGAACAATTTGAACACTTGCGTTCATTCGCCCAGAGATACATTTGTCGTTTTGGTTCGACTTACAGATGCGAGCAGTCATTTTCTTCAATGACCGTTATAAAAAACAAGCATCGTTCCAGACTCACCGACAGTATTCTAGCTGCGCTTATGACTTTGGGCACGACAGATTTGTGCCCAGACATTGATAAACTGGCATCTGAACTTAAGTAACTGGTTATGAATAACAGTTGCGATTGTAAATGAATTACATTAATAGCGATTTTCGAAACTGGTTAAAAATCTATTGTTAAATGAAATTTTGATTGTAAACCAAAAAATGACCGCATTGTAGTGCTGACACTGACTGCCTTTAAAATTTTAGAATTTTGTTGACCAAAGTTAAGAAAGGTAAGAATGATATTGCACGACTTTTATAATTTTATAACTTTGTGGCCCGCTTAACTACCGAAAATAGTACATGTGGCCCTCCACTTGAAAAGCTTGGGAACCACTGGTCTAATCAATCAATCAGGTGCCGTCTCCACAATGAAGGTAGGCTGCAATGGATCTTCAACACTGCCTGTCTCTCGCCCCGACTATACATTTTGTCAGGCTGATGTTCGTCGATGGCTTGATGTTATCTTCCCACTTGTATCGTTGTCTTCCTTTTTCTCCATTGCTCTCAACCTTGCCCTACAGCTTGGTTTTTATAAGTGTGTTATGTCTTTTAATCTTCTACTTCTTCTTCAGCGATCCGAGCCATTGAGGTTCTTTGCTGCATAAGGGAAGCAAAGAATAGCAACACTGTAGCCTACCATGCATGTCGTAAGAGGCGACTAAGGAGGCTTGATGGTTCCGTCGCCCTGCTACTGAGTGAGTGCGTGGCGCGACACTGTGAGCTGTGAGTTTCGAGTAAAATGCTTTTGAATCTGCCCGAGGTATTTTGGAAAGTGACTGCATGTTCGGAGCGATGACAAGTGGCTATGTCCCAGAGTTGACCGGTTTTTACCTTATGCAGAAATGCGTGGCTGCTGGGCTTCTGGTTGACTGCCACTGCCATAGGCGATGAACTGTATTTTCGTGGACTGTGTGGATGAACATCTAGGAAACATCCAGATAGGAAAATGACTGCCGATTCCATCAGAGATGAATTGGGTGTTTCGTGGGGGACTGGTGTGTTGACATTCTGGCGGCGGCATTATGCACAATGTATCTGTGCGGGCTGTTGTTTGTCGAGACTCCTGTCTTTTCCACTTTTCACATTGGGCGGTGGGGAGCATTTTGTGTGATATTCACTGGCACAGGAACGGAGCATAATGGGGACGACCCGTTGCTGTGAAGTTGGAACTGCGACTAACTAACTAACTAACTAGCTGCAGATACAATCCGTCTCCATTCGTCTCTCTGGTTGACTTTCTCTTGCCAGTCGTTGGTTCCAAGTGCTTGTAGGTCTGTATATATATATTATCTCTCCACCGTCTTCTTGGTCTACCTCGGGGTCTACGGTCATTTATTTCCTGAATGTAAGCGAGTTTTGTTTCCCTATTATCTTCGATTATTTCTATATGCCTCGCCATTGTAGTCTATTAGCCTTCGTGATACCAGTGTCTTTTAATGTGGCTGAAATATTACACTTGTCTCTTTTTGATTTCTTTTATCAACTCTCTTTTCATTCCTAGTTTTTCTAGAACCTCTGTATTTGATTGATTTTGTTACCAAGAAATAGGACACATTCTTCTGTATATCCACATCTCCGGGGCTTCTATGCGACTTTCTAGTTGCTTGTTCAATGTCCAGGCTTCCGAGCCATATAGTAGCGTTGAATATATGTAGCATTTGAAATGCTCATTTTTAATGCGTTGTTAATCTCTCTAGATGTTAATACTGATTTGTGGTGCTGCTGAAAGCATTTTTAGCCATTCCTGTTCTCTTTTTGATTTCTATTTCACTTCTGCCAGCATCAGTTATTACATGTCCAAGATAAGAGAAACTTGTGTAAACTTCTAATATCTCCCAGTTTATTGTGATGTTCATTGATGAACTTTCATTTTCACTGCTAATTATCATAGTTTTTTTTTAAATGTTAATACCTAAGCCACATTCTGCATTGTGCCTGTTTACTTGTTCCACTAGGTCTTGTAACTCGTGCTCACTTTCTGCTAGTAACACAGTATCGTCAGCATATCTAAGACTGTTTATGATTGATGCTTCCATTGATGTTAAGTCCAGGCATTTCAACTTGTTTAAAATTATTTCTGTGTATAGGTTGATGAAGCTTGGGGACAACACACATCCCTGCCGTACTCCTCTTTTTATCTCTATATTTCCGAAACTAATTGACGCCATTTGTTCCACGTATTAGTTACTAATAGGTCTGATGTCCTTTCCGTCTACTCCTATATGTTGAAGGCATTTAATATGTTTGTATTGTACTCTATCAAAAGCTTTCTTAGTCTATAAAACAAAACATACACATTTTTCTGAACTTCTGTGTATTTTTCAATTAACATCCTTTTAAGATATGGACACGAGAAAAGGGACGTTCAACATATGAGAATGTGACGCTAAACACAAACGATTCTCGTTTTTCATTCTTTCTCCTTATTTCTCTCTGCTTGATTAATTAATGCATAGAGATTAACCTTACTGCTTTGCTAGTTCATGTGTGCTGTTAATTATTAATTAGTCCCTCATGCGGCTATAATTTTCCCTCTCTAATTATTCCCTGTTTTCCGTTGCGGGGTTTTATTTGGTTCCATCTTTCTCTATTGTTATCTTTATTAATTGTTTTTAAACAGTTCATTAGTTCATTTCTTCTGTTAATGTGTAATCAGTTATGGGTTTATGCTTCATTACTTTTTATCTCTCGACCTCTTTCAAT